>KB663610.1:26487168-26716591 GCA_000349025.1 Anopheles minimus
CAGTCACCATGTACCGGGCGCTGGCTGACGCACTGGTTGTTCTGCGCCTTGAAGCCCTTCGGGCACGCATCACCCGCAATCATGCCGACGAGCGCGAGCAGGAAGGTGATGAACCACAGGAATTTCATTTCTAAATGGAAACAAAACAAAGCACATCACAGCATTCGGTTACGTTCACTTGCGCTTGCCAAACTTACTCCAAAGTTATGTTGGTGTGTTCTTGGTCGATTCAGAAAAACTTTGCAGTGTCCAAATTTGTCTGTGCCGGTCCAATCGATCGTGTTGATGCTTTTATACCAGCTGGGTTTGTTTATGGTTTGCGCAGACAGCCGAAATGAGATTGGGCACGGGGACTTTTTTTGGGTTTTTTTTTTACGTTGATTCTTATAGAAGAACTGGCGAGAGCTATTATCAAAAGGTTTGAAATCATCATGCGAGTCAGATTTTTTGTTTTCGGTACCTCCAGCTGTTCTTGACCGACTGATAAGACTGTGCGATTGGTAAACATCGACCTCCAAACATGCATACGCAAAGAAGGGTTATACAATCGTGTTTTTATTTGAATTATTGATGGAAACACGCTATGTTTTGTAATTGGTATAACCTTATCCTATTTATTACGTTACATTTCGTAATAGGAATATCTGAAAGGTTGCAGAAACTATTTTTTTAAATTTGAGATAGTCCGTAACGGTTCAAATACGAAATCAAAATTCCACTACCGCCACCTGCTGGAATCAAATATTATAAACAACCTAAAAGTATGCAATACTTGTTACAAGCTACATGTAACTTGCGCACCTGATAGTATGCAATTCGCATCCAATTTCTCAAGCACTCGAAAGAAAATTTTAAATGATTCAATTAACCAAACTTATAAAATTCTGAGTTGTGTTTTACCCAACGAAAAAAAGAAGACTTTTGAATTAGCTGCTAAAAAATAATAAATTTGTTTACGTCTGCAATACAACTGCTCGAACACATTCTCGAACCACAGCTACCCGAATGTTATTTGGGTGCGCGAAACGTCAAATGCAAACTGTCAAAGTGCCAGCTGTCAATTTGTTGTTATTTTTTTTAAGCGAAGGGAAATAATCGTGAGCCGTGTTTGCGTGAAAATTTTGGGGTTTGTAGCACGGTAAAAATGCTGGCCTCCCGTGCACTTTTGGTCGGAAGATTGCTGGCCCGTGGTGCCGCTGCCAGTAAGGTGAACCCCACTGGGCTACGTAATCAGATCGTGCGCCATGGACATGAGTAAGTGGGCAGCCCGGAAAGATATTTCCACCGCATTTCATTATGTAATTGTTTTGTTTTTCCTTTCCATCACGCCGGTGCATCCTTACATCTGGTCACGATTGGAACAACTGTGAAATGATATGTGTTTGATGCGGACATAACCATCTTCGTACCAATTCAGCTGGTCCTATCGAGTAAATGGACCGAAGCCGGAGATGCTGGCGCGGGTTGGAGCTCAAGTCGCCGGAGGTTTTATGTGGTGGTGGATTCTGTGGCATCTGTTCCACGAATACGAACACATTACGGTAATTATTGATTGGTAGTTTTAAACAACTTTATAAGCATTTTCATTATGTTGCACCTAACGTAAATGTTGTAGGGTGAATTCGACTATCCCGATCCGACGGCGTGGACCAACGCTGAGCTGGGTATACCAACGGAAGATTCCGACGAGTAATGTTCACTGCCAGCAAATCCGTACTCTAACCTGTGCTTTAGAACATCCTTCAGATTCGGTTGTAAATAAACAGTGGCGGCTGTAGCGTAAACTGGAACTGGTGTTTAAGGAAGTGTTTGACTTGGCATGCCGCAGAGTGTAAACAATTGTGTCGTACCAGGAGTGCTACAGTGAAACATCTTCACTTTTACAATCGATTCTCTTGGTATTTATAAACTCGTTTGATGCACTCAAAAAGCGTCAAAACTTTTTCCATTATACTGCTCCTCACATCAATCATTACGCTGAAACAGTAGATGATTGTTCCGCTAGCGATAAAATCAGGTTTACTTTCTTCGACACTTTTAAAAACCAATTTTTTCATAGACCAGAAAACTAAATGGTCTTCGAATGTTTCTAGAATAAAGAATTATAGTACAGCTTGTAGTAGATGTGCTATTTGTCATGGCGCTGGTCTTCCACACGAAAGATCCGGTACTAAAAGCAAGAACTAACTATCCAGCTACCTGGGAAAAAAAGAATATTAATCCAGAAATGGTAGATGTAACTAAATAGTTCTTTATGGCTAGCAGACCAGAAGATACCACTAGCTTCTTTCAAAACGAAAGACCTTTAGAACAAAAGCAATTTCGACATTAATTTAACAAATTCTTAACATGGATCTTGTGCCTCAACTCCGATTGATCTCTTGCCTGAAATATTGGGATTTTTAAATGATAATAAGCAATGATGTATTATTCTCATACTGAATGCGGGAAAGTCTCTTATATCCTCGCCGTCTAATTACTGCTTATATCAAGAGAATAGCCATGGAAGCTGTTAAGCCAATTTCTTTATGCTATTTGTATTGGTTTTATGATTGAATGAATGATTTGTTCCGCACTATATGACCTAATCATGTTATCGATAAACATCCTACGAATTATTATTAAACCAACAGCAGAAGTTATGCAGTAACGTCCAACTGGCGTCGGAAGGTATTGACCGCTTCTTAGGATATGCTATGCAATCTACGATGACTTCAACGAAGGTAATGTAATGAAAAATATCAGTGTATTTCTTCCCAAGTGAAGTACACAACATATTAGACTTAACTAGTTTCTTACTGAACTATAATGAACTACTGCTTCGAAGTTTAAAATGTTGCAGGTTTCGCTAGCTAACTTATTATCATGATAAAAAAAAAAAAAAAAACATTTGTTCAACTAACCGCATTCGGCTATTGGGTATCACTTCGCTGGCAACAGAAAGACGTTTTTGAAAAGCCTACATTTAGGCGCATATAATTATAGGAAACATTTAAACGGTGATCCTTAGCATTCGTTCTGGTACCCAGATTGCACGGGTACACAACTTACTAGCATTCAAAAAAGGAAAGTTTAAGAACACAGAAACTATTCCTCAATCGCTTGCTAGTCTATGGTATAAGGGCTAGCAAGTATCGGTAATAGAAATATGATAAACATATCATACGTCTCTTTGACCTCCAGAGACAATATTTTCACCTCACCCCTCGGAAAATTCAGCTTGCGCAAGTCAACCATATGGCCATGTGCTCAGATTGCCGAAAACTGGCACACCGAACGGTAAGCACAGTTTCTGCACAATAACGCCATACTAACTCCCCCCATACCATCAGATCGATTAGAAAAGTGTTTAGCAAATGACCAGACAGGCAGACAATTTTCTTTCCATCAATCTTTGTCCACACGTGGTACCGCACTGTGTTTCTCCAGTCGTACGAATAATGCTCAAGGCTAACGGCTCATATGTGCTCCCTGCATACCTTGAAGGCAAACAATATCATGACGGCCATCTGATAGCTGTCACCATCCACCATCGATTAGATGACCCAACGTATGGCATCTTCGCTGCGCGACTATATTGGTTTTGAGTAGATCCGAGGGTCAACCGGCAGCCCGGAGATCTAATTGAATAAATTACTCGATTATTGATGACCGGGGCCAATGTTGGCAAGGGGACGAGATACCCGTGTCGTTCGACCGATGAAAACGGATGACCTTACCACCGTCCGCTGGAACACAGTATACTTATTTTCCTATTAAAGATTGACGAAAATAATATTTCATCGTCGTTCCGCAGGGAATCGATGCTTTTTCCTAGAATATTAATTCCTGGTATGGATGGGTAATGTAAAGCAAGATTATTCACTCCACCCCGGGTTAAAAAGCCGGTCTATTATTGAAAAGTGTTCACTTACCGATACGGCTCGAGAAAATAGCATCGTCTTACAATGAAGATTTATATCGGGTTGTCGTCAAAAATTCGCATGGTTTATGTATGAGCGTAGGACAGTCACTCGCCGTAAGGCGTTCGCTTCCGGTACGGGATTTACATTATTTATTTTCACTTCCAAGAATCATCTCCGATACGAAATAGCGGAACGACCAGTGTGTATAGGGCCACTCACTCTACCCTGTCTGGTGCTGTTCACTTGTAACCTGCGAATAAACGAAAAATGGATGGATGCGGACATTTGGACAAGTCAGCAGTCGTTTATTTTTTTCCCTCTTTCAAATGTATGACTATTTCGGTTCGAATAAATTTTCACTTCCATCGGTTTCGACGAAGGACATTCAATGTGCCGCGTTGGCAAGAATTAGCCACTTAAAACACAGGCTAGACACACGACCCACTCGAACGCTGTTGAGCAAGCGAGAGCAGGAGGGAAAAGAGCAAGATATAAATTAGATCCTCGCTTTGGAGTAAATTAAAATGTTCAATTAAAAGAACCACACGGTCTCGTTGCAACTGTCGGAACTCGATAAATCCCCGATAATCGATGGATACCTTTGGTTGAATGGAATCCGAATGTGGTCGAAACACACGAAACCCTGGCTGTAAATGGTCAACCCCAAAAGGGAATGGCGAAACTGGAGCAGCTAAGTAGTTCTTAATTTGTACCCGTATCGAAATCTGCCCGTATCAGCAGTACCCGATCCGTGTGGCTAGGGTGGCGACCTGCTGCAACATACCCGCCCGTCAGGTCAAGTGAACAAACGGTGACGGTTTTCGGTGAAAGTTGTTCAATTAAATTTTGCTTTTAATGCATCCTTTCGTCGGTGCAACACGAAGGTACGGTGGACGTAGGTACTCGGTGGGCTATAGATTACAGCTCGTGGCAACTCGCCTTTCACCGGTGCTGCGGAAGCCGAGGATAGTTTTATTTTACGGAATTGAGAATGTTTGGTTTATTTATTGGTTTGATGTGGTGTTTTACAGATTGGGTTGTTCCTAGGAACAGATTTTTTCACTTGTGTAGTTTAGTGATAAAAGGAGTAATGGTTTTATTAGTGATGTTGCTTTTAAAGCAGCCAAATGCATTTGTCTCCAATGGAAATGATTTTTTTATTCTATGGCACTACAACCACGATAGTTTTTAGTTTGACATTTATGCCTTCGTTAGCTTGTTTTCTTCAGTCATCCGTTGATGAATAATAATGCAAAATAATGGATTTTTCCATGGAAAAGAATGGAAATGGATAGCTTTGAATGATGTTGCTTTTAGCTCAGGTAATATATAATTTTCACAATAATTTAACCTTATTGATCTCTATTCAAATTGGTTCTACTATAAAGACAGGATGCATAGCAATTCCTGCTCCGAGAATAGTTGTTACAACATATTATATATGACATTTTTATTCCCACTTTATGTAGTCAGAATAAAAGAACCCAGAGTGTTCCGTGGTACTGAGCTGTAGTACTCACAATAATGAACATGTCGATGATCAGTACCTTTCTGATCATAACCATTGCTCCGTTAAACAGGTGACATATTCATTGAGCCGTAACTAAAGTTAAATATTTAACTATTAAGTTAATTTTTTTAACAAGTCCAGAATTGTCCAAATCAGTGGTGTTGTCATATAAAATCAGAGACATGTAACTACCGCTAATGCCGCATTACTTGTGTGCACCTCTGCATAGTTAATGTAGAACGGATTAAAAAAGGTTTTTTGATAATTACTCATTAAGGCAGCACAACAATAAGATTTTGAAACCTAGAGCATGAAGAAACAGAAGTATCGAATTGATAAATGATTCATAAAAAATGTGAAACGATATACACAAATTCAAAATTTCATACATTACCAACATTGATATTCGAGAAAAAATATGTTTTGTACATTTTGATGAATCTTAGTGTTAAAAATATCAAATTCACTTATTATAATACTTGTTCCAAAAAATCAAGACCATTCACTATTTGCATCTTTGGAAGTAACTTCACATTTTTATGAATGCAGGCAGAACCGGCAATCAAATCCCATCCGGACTGATCTCCAGTAGTGTAAAGATTGATTATCGAACTACGTAGTATCAACAAATCTAGCGAAATGACTTAAAATTCAATAATCGGAATGACCAAATAGGCCATTAAACCAAGAGGAAAAAGATCCTTTTTTCAAACAAAATGATACAAATTCATGCCATCGTGCTTTTAGCTCGCCATTTGTAAGGTTGCGTCCACTGTGCACTGCTGTTTCGCATGTCTTTGTAAGCAGAATGGTCGGTGGAATCACTTTTGACTCTTGCATATCACTTTTATATTTGGTGGCCTATGGTTTAAAAATATTTTTTTCATAACAACGTTGTTAGCTATTACATGCATGCTGTATTAGCATTGAAAGTTCCATTGAATGAGCTTAAAGATGCGTTTGTTACACTGGCATCTGTCTGGGTGGAAAGTTGGCAAATGCAATCACATTCAACAAACGTTTGCCACAACCAATTCTTTCCCCTCCAGCGAACCGATACAATGGGCAAACAGTCGTGCATAACTTTCCTAAGCTCTTGGGGCGAGAGAGTTCCCCCCCCCCCAAACCGATGCACAAAGTAAGACCATTTTGGGGGCCACACTCCTTCCACACTATGTTGCGTATGTTGAACTTTGTTCGATAAGTACAACGAACCAGAGCGAACGTGTGCAAACGAACGAAGGGAAAGAAGCACAATCCCGGCATCTTCCCGTATGCCACCGGGCAAATGCTCACCAAGGATGCAGCGGGTTCGTAAGCGTAAAATCAATACAATGTGCACCCCCTGCCAGCATCCTTGCCCGGGTCTGGGTGTGAAACTTACCCAACTGTCCCGTGCGAAATGAGAAACTAAGTATCGAATAAAATTTATGCACTTTTGATGAATTTATAGCCGCTACCACCATCCATGGCGGATTCGGAAGTTGTTGTTTTTTTGCTTCTGTTGGTACCAGGGGGGATTACCGGATCGTTCCGTGGGTTTTTCAAACCCGACCCCCAGTACCAGCTGCAGTTGAATTTTGCAACCCCCCGGCGCCAAACTTTGGCCAAGGTTTATCGCTGACGAGGTTGTTGAATGGCGACAGTTGCACGAAGCGTAATGAGAAGTAAGCGTTGGCCAGCGTTAAATCGTTTCACCGGGCGGCTTCCCATAAAGCGGATAAACACATTTCTGCTCTTTGCACAGCCGCCCGGAACCGCTGGAGAGTGTGGAATTGGATTTATTCGGCGACTCAAAATGGTCGCTGCCATTCGGACCGTTCGGTGGGAATTCGGAACTGGTGCTCGGTGGTATTTTTCTTCCCCAGCTACGTTTCGCAAGTCGATATTGGTTTCGTAAATGCGGTGGGCAAGAAAATTCCGCACAAAACCCTTCGGCAAATGTTTGGCCCCGACGCGATAAGGCTGTACCCATCCTAAATCCAGTCGAGGGATTGGAAGGGAAATGGTTTTCTCGGGGAGTGATGGTCGGTACGGCGGAAGGTATTAAGTCGACTGCAAAATGGTGTGCGGCACAGCCGAGGCACGCAAACCACAACAATGTTCAAACCGCGTAATGAATAATATATCGATTGGCTGCGAGGAATGATTAAAAATTTTCAATTTTTCAATACGCGCGCACCCGTAGTGAATTATTGTCGTTGTGTGGTTTAAAACTGATTGTTAAACATTAGCAAAACCATTGTTCGTGATTGTTGCGTGTGCTTGACCTGCAAAACGCGTTTGATTAATGCACCGGAACATGGCGGTGAAACAACAAATGCCCGCACTATTGCATACCGGCCGTCCGTGTGTGACAAACGAGCACAATAGGAAAGCCACCCTTGTCACGTGTGTGTATAATTTATTTCCTTCGGGTTACTTTCCTGCGACAACCAGCGCCACTCAATTCATTTCACTAACGCAACAACGAAATAAAACCGATTTATAAATAAAGCAAACGAGGATACGGCGGAACGAAATGAAATTACCGAACATGAAAGCAAAAACATTGAAATCTTTTTAGCAGTACGCAGTATATTGTGTTGTAAATATAAAAAAAACAGATTCACACACAAATATACAGGGTAAATGATTCTTATTGCGAATGGAAGTTCGGAACACGATCCGTTTGTTCGGGGAAGGTTTGCAAAATTAAAGAGGATATTTTGAGAAAATCCACTTTCCAGCTTTCCAGCTCGTATCGAACCTCAATCAGTCGGCCTGTTTTCCAATAATTCACCCAACAACTCGCTTTCACATACACACACACACACATGCACGCACACACTGCTGTATACACCGATAAGGCGGCCAGTTGACAAGGCACACGGTGCAGAAGAAAAAAAGCCTCCTTCAAAGCCCCGTTTTCAAAAAGGGGGAAAAGAAGAAAAAATAAGCAGGAGCCTGTGAATCGAGATGAGAAGCCAAACTTGCCATTTGCATTCGTCGTGGATAGGATGGCGAAAGCAGTGGGTGGTGTCATGGGCCCGCCCGAAATCCACCCGAACCCACCTGGCAGACACAGCGTGTGTCGCACAATGTCTGCGATTTGATCGAGCATTTCGATTGACTTTTATCCATCGATTTTCTCTTCAGCCTACGATGGTGGAGGACGTTTTGCTTCCTGCGAGCGGCTCGATGACGGAACACGGAACCAGGAATCACGCGGTGAACCGGTGGCACGATGTCGGTGCACTTATCTTTCGAGACAATTTCAAAGAGAGTGCTCGAACGGAATACTTGAATTGGTTGGGTTCTTCTTCACCGAGGCGGCCGTAATGGTGGTGGTGGAAAACCGAAGCATAAATAAGCCACTCATCACGGAATCGATTCGTCGCTAGCGAACTTGTCCTACAATCAAGCAAAAAGCCCGTTAAAAAAAAGGAACGGAAAATCGTTCAGTCAGGCTCCGCTGCGCCATCTTGTACTACGGGGGATGGAGAACCAGCCACAAAACCAATTCAAGGCACGTGGATTTCATCAATGTACTGCCGTGTACATTCGTCCGCTAGCAAGCATTGAAAGAAGCAAAAGAAAAGACACCACTCCACAAACCGAGCACGCAAAAGTACGCGTACGTCCAGGGCGTATGTTCAGATTCGATCGGAAGTGATTTTTAAGGACTATCATCATAATCATTTTCTCATGACGGTAAGGGGCCGAATGTGTGCGCGACAGAGAGGGAAATAGAGAGAGGCTTTTCTTTTGTAAGTTGTACTCTTTGCTTCATTTAAATAACATATTTTGAAGGTGGCCCACAAGGGTCTTCTGAACTTGATCACGTCCCCTCTATGTCATATGGAGTCATTTTACAGCCCGGAAAACCTTCAATCGAATTGTTTGCCTTGGAGAGTCTCTTTTTTTTCCCCAACAGCATAACTTGAAGCTAAGAGGGAAGTAATGACAACGAAAAAAGAAGGAAAGCCATAGCTACTCATCACCCCCATCATTATCCTTTCGACGCCTAAAGGTATGCAATTTGGGTGTTTGTGTACGATACGCATCGCGATGCTGATTTTCCGCTACGGATTGGAAAGCGTTTGGGGTAGCGATGACGGAGTAATGTTGTGGTTCCGTGTGGGTGGGAATGGGGTAGGATGATGAGATGTGATTAAATAATTTCCACACAGTCGGAATGTGTGTGTGTGTGTGTTGATGGAGTTTTCTTTCCTAACCACAATCTAATGCTTAAGGCGTTTTTGCTTATACCATCGTACTACAGTACACTTCCCGAGTGTGTTTAAACGCTTCAAAGGGCTTAGCCGGTCGCGTGTTACATATAAACGCCCGACCTAGCACACACAACACAAAAGCCAATGAAATTGCAAGACATGACCTCGTGTAGGTGTCGTTTTTTTAATTTGCTTCTGCACCGTATCACATATTTCACCACGGAACCCTGTGCACAGCCGAACAGAACAGTTCATTTTTGCACAGCACAACAGCACACTTCCGATGCAATCGGACGGGAGTTTTGGCCGGGACGCGGCACTTGAGAGCGAAATCAAATTATCAGCCCGCTTTGCCAGGGCTTCCAAAATGGGACACCGGTGAAATCAGTTTTAAATTGAAAATCGAGGCACCAGAATCGGAAAAACGGCTGCTGTCCAAATGTGCAACACCCTGGGCCTGGAAGGGGGGTGGGGGATAGGGGAGGTGGTTGAATGGTTTTGCGCCCTTTTTGCGATCGGTCCCCATGCTCACTGTAATATCACGTATTTTATCCCAACAATCCCAGCCCGAACGGTTTCTCACATCCGGTCCGAAAGGCGATACAATAGCAGCGGATGAGCAGCGGAATGGTGGGTCTGGGCGAAGACTTCTTTGGGGGGGAGGGGACCAAAAAGCGAAGGTCCATTGCGATGCAATCTACCGGCGCAGGAGCGTCGAACCAGTGCACCAGGTTGGCAATAATTTCCTTCTTTTTATACCCAAGCGTCGATGTCATCGAAGCAGTAGGAAATTGTTTTTCCAGCGCTCGTTCGCTTTTCCTTCCGTTCCAGAATCGCCGATGACTCGGCGGAGCTAGCGAAGCTGAACATCCGGGACTGCATTCGCTCGGCCTGCAACAAGTATCGACTTTTGTTTTATTTATAAGATTTGTAGCCCCGTAGGAGATTAAAGATGGAGAAGCCGGTGTGATGCTTTAAACGTAAATTTAAGTTTAAAAGTATCTTGTTACCTTGTACTTTTTCAACCCGCACAGTGGTAAGAGACAACAGATCGATGCATAACCGTTACGAAATACGCTGAAAATAGCCTTCGCAACCAGAAATGGGCCATGTTGTTCTAGGTAGCCGAATGTTCCGTACCAGTGCAAATTGTTACGCTTCGCCTAACTTTAGTTTGTCTTAGCCACAACTTTGGCGAATGTTTGTACGTTTTTGGAAAGAATGCCGAATACGGTCGTCCCTATTTCCAATCGACAGGTAATTAATTCGATACACAAAACTCACCCACCAGGCGAACTTATCACGAGCGGTGTGCCGTTAATCATGGTAATCAGAAATGAACAATCCCGGGTAACAGCGTGGTTTGCTACAGTTCGATGAGTGTTCGAGTGTTTGTAGTCGGTCCGCCTGGGAGTGAGAACCAGTGCCAGATGACTGGGTCCCTTTTTTCGGCTGGCGATTTGAGGTGGGTTTGAGATAAACATTGATTAAGATTAACATTGCTGGAAGAAAATACATGTACAACCATCAAGAAATCTAGAAACTGGAATGTAATGGCGTTAGGAAAACTATTCGTTGTTTTGTTTTCTTCCCACAGCTAAGTAAACCCCTTGCAATATGGCCAGGCCGTCATATAAACGAAAATAAAAAGCTAAGTAAACCTGTTTGACATTTGTGAGCTGTCAAATAATGATCGATCATGGATCGTCAACGCGATGTATTAGCGACCTCTACGGATCTTATCGCGAACTATAACCCACTCATTATCCACAACGATGATAAATGGTATTAAATATGCGAGTCGATCGGTTGAGCCGTAGCGTATTTCAACCGGAATCGTGAAGTCAGTAGACGGATTAGTGAAGGCAAATTTCTGAACAATCGCCACAAAAGCACCTTCCAAACAAGGCATGTTCTGCACACGCGAAGATAGAGCGCAACCACACACATATCGAGAAAAACCTCAGTGACGATGGGTACATTTCATCAGCATTTGGGTGCAAATAAATAGAAAAGTGTGTGAGACGGCACGGGAGATGGAGGGAAGTTGGCGAAACTTTTCCAAAAACTCATCCACCAGTCAGTTGGTGGCACATTTTTGCGGTTGACAGGGAGTGTTTTTGGCAGGCAAGCTTGTGGAGGCAAATCTAGTTTATAAATGTATTCAATTGAGCACTGCCAGTGTTGTCGTCTCGCGCTCGAAAGTTTCCATAAAGTCATCGCGCTAAATACCACCACATCGGGATTGCACCTTGGCATCCCGCAGGAAGCACCGAAGACAGTCGCATATCCCTCCATGCCGGTAGCACCGTGCAGCAGTATGCAGTGAAATTTGTATTAAAACATAACATGGAGCGCACGCAGGGCTAGATGAATGTGCCACACGGAGGAAAACTTTCATCAACCTCTCCTTTGCACAACGCACATGGCTGTCACGTGGAAATGTCGGGTAAGGAGGCAAAAAACAACGATAAAAAACCTGTCAGTCCTTCCCTGTTTCATCCTGCCACTTGCGCTTTCCGATGAACTGGAAGCAGATGATGCAAATGAAAGGTTGTGAAAGGAATAACACTTTTACGTCAGTACCGTGTCGTTTTGGGATGATGCAACAGAGTATAGAAATTCAAAAGGATTTAGCAAAGCCTCAAGTGATGATTTCACAGAGTAAAAAACATGCCACAAGGATCTTTTGATAACTGGACACGAACAGCGATCGTTTATTTTCGGGACTACTTATGCAACGTATGTTGCTGTGGATGTCTTCAATATTATCCTCTTTAAGCAAGATAAAATATTTCTTTTAGGTGCAGTCTTAGCAGTTAAAGAATGATTATTTTGCGTGTCGCGAACAGGTTAATAAAGCACCACATCCCGCTGGACAGAGTGGCACCTGGTCCTATTGTGAAGGGGCCTTTTTTACGCCTTTGCACCCTAATCATCATTAGCGTGTGCCGTTCGCGGTCCATATCCGGCTATCAGGACGAATGGGCAATATCAATAAAGATATTTCTTGTCGTCTGACCGATCGGTGAATCTTAATCTGCACATTTCCCCGAAAATGGGAAAGCTTACTGTTGAAGATGGCCCGGCAGTACCAGCACCGACCGTCAAATAACTGCCAGCCTATGACAAATGGGACCTCATTCGGCCTGTTCGTGTAAGAAAACATGGATCATTACGGATCTACACCGAATTTCCCCACTCCTCCCAAACACACACGCACACACACACATGACCCGGATTCCGGACCAGAAAGATGATTGAGTAGTACGCTACAGTGGCAAATGTTTCGACCATTAGTCATTTCTCACGTCCATTAGGGTCGGACGCGTTCGTCGAGCGTTCGGTCTTCGCGTAGTTTTTTCTTCTCCGCGTCAAAGCAAATGACACAAGCGTACCGAAAATACTCCTGCGTTGCTGCACACGTCGTGCCCCTTTGGCCCCCGAAAGTATGCAATGTTTCAACAGCGAGCATAAATTAAAACTTTTCGCACAAACTTTATCATCCGCTCTCGATGGAGTCGCTTTTCGAATGGACAAGGGAGAGAGAGAGAGAGATGGAGAGAGAGTGGTGGAGAGTGAAAGAAAAAACGCATTGCGCGATCGTATGAAAACTTTCCCCGCGGGCCATTCGTTCGCGCGTTCCGGATGTCCGAAGTTGTACAAGAAGCGTGGAAGCTTTAATTATGAACTTCGATAGTGACAAATCGCTTCCAATTTATTGCTCCTGACAGGGGAAAGCATCGACACTGTTGAAAAGAAACTTTTGCCCAGTGTATGAAGCTCTTAAAGGCAACCCTCCGTCCCCATCGAACAAGCGTTGTGGAACGTGATGGACGATGAAAGACACAACTAGCGCAGTGTTGATGATTTGTTGTTCCGTACAGCTGGGAAAGCAGTGCCGAGCGGATGGACCGCACAGGGATAGGAATTCGGAGGAATTGGTTATTCAATATTCAATTATTTTTGCACCAACAGTGATTGTTGAACGAGCTAAACAGCTTAAGGGCAAGCAGGAACTAGGAACAATTCTCTTTTGTTGCACTGTAAACTGTAGCTGCACAACGTATTTGTTGAACGTTATAAAATGGAATGGGAATAATGACAAGCGGAACACCCGTCGATAATTCATGCTTCTTTGTACAACGGACAGTACAAGAATAAAACCAACCCGTTCGGAACTTTTTTGCAACCAGAATTTAATTTTGGGAAATGCGCCACCGTTTACAGCAATGCGACTGCTCGACTGTGCGACTGTGCGAATGTACGACTGCTCGAATGTGCGACTGCTTGAATGTGCGACTGCTCGATTGTGCGACTGTTCGATTGTGCGAAAAGTGTGTTTGTGTGTAATCTACGAACTGTACGATTGTTTTAAGTGTACGAAATGTGCGATTATTCGAAATATGAGAAGTGTTCACACAGCATATTGAATTCTGCGATCGTGCTCGCACAGCATACTCAATTGTGCGAATTTACCCAAAAACTAACGAGAATGCAGTTCGGTTATACATTTGCAAAACCCAGATTGAGGAAACTGTTCGCATTCCCAGACACATAAAAATGGGTCTCTTGCGGCAAGCGATGAGATTAGCAGGCATTGGGGCGAAATGGAATTATCCTATTTAAGACAAACACTTTCCAAACTTCCGATGGCCGGTGGGATTTGAAGTTTGGTGCTCCCGTACGGCAAGCTGCATGCTCACCGTTGGCTCCGGTACGGTAAAGTTGGAAAGTGTTTGCTTTGAAGCAGCTGAATTCAAGCGATTAGAGCATGTGCAACGTTCCACAATGGAGCGTTCCAATTGTTCTGTAATGTGCTGCTTGTTGGGAAGGTTTTAAATTTAAGCTGCAAAAAGTTTGTTTGCGAAAGTAAAGAAAAAAGAGCAAAATATTGTTGTGTTAAAACTTTGTGGAAACAACAACCTTTATTGATATGAATTATATCATTTGATCGATTATTCTGGGTCCTAATTTCGCACAAGTCTCAACCAGACCTTTCTCCCATAGCATAAACTAACTATTACACTATGGTTGAAAACAGTCAAGATGAGTTAGAAACTGAAAGCGATGTCCCATTCTCAAATTTTTTACTGTCAAATTGTGTCTTCTAGGGTGAAAACTCCAAAACAGACGCCTTTTACATTAGTTAGGATAAGCGTAAAGCCTTGTCCACACAGGAAGCGTAACATATGCTCGAATTCCATTCGAGCAGAAATTCTGCCTTTTTGACAACCGTTTTGGCTGTCAAAATGCCCTTGGCAACACAGATTGTACCGTAACAAGTGTGGACGCAAAACCTCTCCCTCTAGCGTAACAATATCTTTGTTTAACGATAAAAATTAATTTTTGAAACAAAAACCACCCAAAAATGGTTCAATTCAGTGCAGTTAAACCTTATCTTGATAAAAAAAATCATTCCGTAGTTCAACTGCTCGAACACACAAAATTCGAGCATATGTTATGTTACGCTCGACGGCGGACCCAGCATTTCTGGGTTGTGTTTTTGTTACGCCGCAACAGTTATACGTAACAATGTTTTGTTACGTATAACTGAACTGTTCTACAATGTGGACAAGGCTTAAGGATCGTGAGGTGGGAGGATGATAATTTTCATCAAGCAAAAGAGGATACTGAAATATATTTCTAAATTCTATCTGATTCTTCACTGCCAAATTGTGACTCCTAGGGTGGAAAATCTTTTAAAAAAACATAACAGGAACAGATAAATCTTTTAAAAAACATAACAGGAACGAAAAATATGTAAGTACAAGTATAAAATTGCATGCATTTGATAATTTCCCATATACTTCGCTATTCTATTTTCAATTTAAAATATTTGTAAGAAATATTCCAGTGCAATATTTAAACAATTCATCTAAATATAAACAAGCATAATGTTTTGTTTTTCAGATTAGTTATTGACACAGTTTGGAGCATTTGCTTTCCGGAATAATTCACATAAAAAGATGCAAAAGTGCAATATAACTCACATTACGGAAGCTATGAATAAACAGAAAAAATAGAAAGGTGTAATAAACATTAATTTTCGTTTCCTACAGAGATTTCTTTCAATAATCGCCTTTGAAATGAGATCACCCTCCGAAATCAGTCCGTATGACACGGATCCATTATATAAAATGTTCCTAGGGTTATTCTTTTCGTTTGCTGAAAGAATGTCAAAAATGCTAATATCGGTTTACGGCACTGTTGTTAACCCTGCCTTAAAGCCACCCTTTGCCTTACCATTGTCACCTGCCAGGAAATCAAAGGCCGTCCCGAAGGTAATACCGTTGCGCGTCTTCGAAGCGTATCAACCGTATGGGATGCCGTAACCATTTCCCATTGCCATATCTTACGCAGGGAAATATAATACAGGGGGGTGAGTTTTTCCCGTACGGGGCAGGCAGAGAACCGTAAATTCTTTATGTGAAACCTGATGAGCCACACTCGTTGTCTATTTTCAAATCATTTGGTGCAGCTTCATTTTGATGGATCTTTTCCCTTTCTTTTTCGGTCTCTCGCTCTCCTCTTCCAGTCGAAGGACACAAGTGCCGGTCGTCGATAGGCCGTGTGCAGTAAATCTTTGATTAGAGCTACTTACGATGGGTTGGAAGGAGAAAGCTGAAAGCCGGTAGGAGATGATGGTAGAATAAAATATTATCGTAAAACCAGACAAAGATTCCTATTTCATCCCTCGTGCACGAGTAAACTTCAAACGTAATGCCATCCCTAGCTTAAAATCGTCCCTTTCCTCCTACGGCAGCTACAGAGCTGAACGAAGGCACTAGGAAACGAGATTTATCACGCATTATGAATGCATTTAGTACTTTATTAGCTATTATTGCCGCTCTCATTTCACGGCTATCACTTTGAGTAGGTGTGCTAGCGTTCGGGGATGGCGCCCGGCCATTTGCTAGCCTGCGCCAGGGTGAAAGAATGGGAATGTAGCCTACAAGATTTGATGCATGGCTGAGTTCTGCTCTTTCGTCCAATTGTCGGGCATTCCCGAACGAACCATTTGTCTTTGATCTTTCTCCCGGTTCGGTACGATGAAACGATTCCACCAGCGTGCGATGGCTAATGCCTTTTCCGACAAATCATCGTTCGTTTGGGGCGAGTGTGTCGGGGCGAGCGTGAGAGTAAGGCGATTTGCGGAAGGGCCAGTTGGTCTGCTGTTCCCAACCGGATAGTTTGCCGGCGATCCGGTAACAAACGCTGCTCGATGTTCTGGGCAATTAGATTAATTATACATTCCTTGGTGGTATCGAGTTTCCTTCCGGTCTGCAGAGCACATCGTGCTAGAGGAAAATTCCATCCCAGGTGCACCAGAATTCAATATCCGTCACCTTTCTGGCAACTCGAATCGAGGCTTATCAATATTACTTGTCATGGAAGGTGGGTGTTAGGAGATACTAATTTTTTTTTATTAAATTATCCTTCAAAAAATAATAAAAAGATGCTGGGATGCCCTCGCCATTGCCAGGACTAATATATGCAACTCAAAAAAACCTTTTCTAATGAAAAAAAATCCTTCGGGAAAGAACAACTAGATGCCAACGATGTAGTGCAGTCATGCATCACCCAATGCTGCATTATTCAGCAACCGAAGACATTTGCCCTGAAGACCCTCGGCGAGATTTTCATCATTCACGTTCCATTTCGTGTCGGCAAACATGACATGTCTGCGCTCGAGTGCCTCTACTTTGCTGGAACAAACGAGCAATCTGCCTCCGTCATCTTACAACCCTCCCTATTCCACCATGGGTCTGTTCTGGTACGGTGGGAATAATTTAATGGGTGTAAAATGGTACTAAATAATGTCCCATTTTGTCCCGTAAGATGGAAAACACCACCTAGTGCGTTGCGATGGTTGATGCTGGAAAATGACGATGTTGATGATGACCGGTGGGAAATCGTGCAGATGCAAGCGAGGGACACAATGGTAATGAAGTGTGAGAAAGGATATCTAAACCAAACTTTCGGAATCGGTGTAGTAGTAAGTTCGGAATAAGTAGCAACCAACTGCAATTGCAAGCCTGCTTTTAAACGCGATGTAGTGAATTACCTGGAACCGTATTGGTGAGCTAACTTTGTTAGCATTAGCTCGGACCATAAAAAGCGGAATTCAGTATATGTGTGGCATCCTTTAACATTAGCGACCGTGAAGCTGACATGGGTCTCTTCGTTCCGTAATCTCGTATCACTCGAGATACTTTTAGCGAGTCCGGAAGACATTTATAGAACCATTGTCCACATCAACCCGAGCTGTGCAGCGAATTCAAATTTTCTTTGCATAAATTCAGGCGTTTAGTACACAGTCCTGTACTAGTTTCCTAAGGGGAGAGGCATAGCGCTTCTTGAGTATTTTACTTCGATTTCCTTTACATAGGTTTACAAGATTTCAATTTTGCAATCTCCTATTCTTGTTCTCAACCATCAGATTCCAAGTGGTCTATTGTGTAGGCCAGCTTACTGGTGGTGGGCAAAGACATCATTATTGTAAGATGTTGATTTCAATTCTAAAACTTGATATTAGCTTATTAATTAGGTATTAGTTTATTAATCTATCTGTTGCTTCCTTCTTTTGCTCCACCCCAATCTCTAGAACGCTTGTGGATATCTTTGACATTGAAAAACAAAACCCCAACAATTATGGCAAGTGATAAATCGACGATCAAAATTAACAAAACATAGCTCTATAACCGATCGAGGCTTTAGCAATTCGCGTAACACAAACAACAAAATCGAAAACACGAGAAGAAAAACGAAACACGAGTAGCAAACACATCAATAAAATATGATTTTATTTATCGACTGCAATAAAACCATCTGTATTTCAATCGACGATGATCATCTTCATCACTCCATTCATACGGGGTTTACGGGTTGTTTTGTGTTGTTTAAGATTAACTTGTGTTGCTTTACGATTGTCCCGATCGGACCCCAGCCGTCCATCGTGAGTGGTTGGGTGGTTGGACCACCGTACAATCTACCATAATGGCGTACATGGTTGGCAATTACGCTTTTCTGCCGGTTGTTATGTTTCAACCTGACCTTTCCCGGCTGCCTCAGTTTTTTTTTATTGTAACCGTGTTGATTTATTTTCCCATCATGTGTGAGCGCAAAGCCATAAAAAGGGACAGCCTGAAAAGAATGTTTTATGTGCGCTCCCAATAAGCTACGGATGGGTTTTGACGAACCAATCGTGTACGAGCGACTGTTGGAACGACATTGTTCGTTTGTGGGGACACAGTTTTGGGAGGATTTTTTTTCTCTCCCTCTCTTTTCGTGAGAACCAATTTTTGCAACTTCACTCAATGTCAGCAGATGCTTTCATGCTTTAGCGTCTCGGCAAAGCCTCCGGGGGATAGTTAGCTATTCATGCAAGACATGTTTCAATGGGGGACAATTCTTTATGCTGTCCACCCATCGGAAGGACACTCCTGCACGGTACCGTAATGAAGCTTTCGCTAGAAGAACACCCCGCAAGAAGGAAATTATACGCGGGGCCAAAAGGAAGCTAATGCTGTGCGCGATGATGGTGTCATTTTATGTAGGAAGAGGAAAATTATTGCCCAATCCGTTCGTCCTGTCATACTCGTTTCGCTGGATGCGCTCCGCTGCTCGTCATCGTGTAATCCGGAACGGGGACCGTTCGTACAGCGCGGACTAGATGGAGCCGGACTAATGGCCCAACGTAGGGAAAATGAGCCAACCGAGTGTCGTCAGGGTGATCGTGATTTATTGCATTCTTTTCGCACGAAGGATCATTTCGGTGCGTTCCACGGCACACTCACACATCCGTCAGAGTAGCGAAAGTTTTCGCAAAACTTAATTTGTCGTTTGTTCATGCAAACCCTCCGTGACGGCGTGTCGTTGCCTCTCCGACACGTACCTTCCATCGAATTGACCGTCGATTAGTCCGGGTGTCAGTTTCCAACAGCTTCAATGCGTCGGTATAATTCCAACGCTCGTTACGGCAAATCAAATACGATGCGTTCACGTCCTGTCTTGTCTGCGCCCTTAATGAGCAAGTGCGAAGCTGCCGGGCTGTAAAATATGCGACCAACTTTCATTAATGCAACCACTCGTCATTGTCAAGCAAAAACCGCGCCAAGAAGCGGTAATGCGCTGCTGGATGGGAACACAGAGCATCGGTCATTGTAAATTATGCATTTTGTTGTGTGAATGTGTGCGTGTGCGTCAAACGGTTTCGATCTGTTGCCCTGGCTTCTCGGCGCTAAAGGCTCATTAAAAAGCTTCTTGCTCGCTGAATGGAAAGTGGAAAATGGCGTTTTCCCTTGACGACGACTACTACCCGCGTATGTAATGGTATGGGGCGCTGGGAGAAAAACGGCAAAGATCATTATCATTGCTTGTGTTATCTCATTAGTGCCCACTGTACGTTCCATAGTTTGGTACCGCGCGACGTTAAGAAAGAACGAAAGCGGGCGAAGAAGCTAGTTGCTTAAAAACGCGTCGCTTTCACCATGGAAAATCAAGAAGGAAATCAAGCACGGAACACGACGTAACTAACGACGAACTATCGTCGCACTCTATCGGAGGGCATCACAGTGTGCACAACGGGACGGAAGGGAGACGAGAAAAAAAAATCTATCGTTTCATCGAGAAGCTGGAGATTTTATCACCCCATGCCCTTTTTGCCGGTGTATCCCATCCTCACCTAGCTTTCATTCCAGCGTTAGCTTTCCTGGAAATTTCATCGCTTGGCAAAGAAACAGCTTCACTGATGGAAACTTCATTTTCTTAGCGATACTACGAATGCGTCGCCTTTACACACTGTACATTACCGTTTGCCGTACCCTTTTATGTCGGTAACTCTCTTATCTCATTCGCCGCTGCTCGCACCCCGGAAGCAGTGCCAGCGCGCAACCAGCAAAACTGCTGCAAGCGATTACGAGTAATTATCTTCCTGTTGTGAAAGGATTTCATTTTATGTTTGCATCCTACGGCAGAACTTGCCGGCGAGTTTGCGAATCACCCATCCGAGGGAGTTGAGCGGTACAAAACACGGACACGGATGTACTTTCAATTGACGAAGCCAAAAGAAAGGGGAAAAAAATGGTAGATTTAACTGTGCTTCGGTTGTCATCGGGAGGTGGAGATTTGTGCTCGACCAGGTGTTCGAATGCAGCATCTAATGGAACACATAATGATGGGAAGGGAATCAATCATGTTCGAGTGGGTAAGGTAGAGTTTCACAAGGGGGCAAAAGAATTTACTATCGCAATGCAACCATGCGTTTAGTTGTAGATGTTCTGTAGAAGCTTACATACTTATCGTCGGTTATTGGTTTTATGTTATCTGAATACTGTTATAAATCGATGGTTAACATGTTTAACAAAAATGAAGTTAAATTATAATATTTTATACTAAACGGGAAAAAACTAAAAGCAAAAAAGGGGTTACATTATTATAAGTTGATTTGAAATTTATTACATTCAAATAAAAACTTCATTTCATTTCAATTGAAACTAAATGAAATAATGAATATGGTTCTTAAAAAGTTCTGACAAGATCCTGCGAGAAATTGAAACTAATACTAAACGGTTCTCAAACGGAAGCCATACTTTTCACCAGATTCTTTTGCTCTCGTATGCTTCCAGCAGGAGATTGATATGAATGGCTGCAAAATTCTTCGGAAATGCTATCGATGTCTTTTTCCCGATAGATGATTGACCGGTCAACTTCTGTGTAAAAAATAAGAAAATTCTTTTGCTTTTTGAATAGGGATAGCAAAAAGGAGTTTCAAGTAGAATTAATACATTCATTCCATTCCTATCCATCAGTAGTATGTAAGAGCTTAGAAATATATTCATTAATCAAAAATAAAAACCTGACTAGGAGTGTATACAAATAATAATATGACGCAATAATTCGAACTCCGCGCAACAATCGCGGATTTGGCCTGCGGCAGGAGTTTACTAAACAGCTCACAGTCGATCATAATAAAACTCTTTCATAATAAAACTATCTGTCTGCGTGTGTTGATGATTTTAGTTCAATGTTGACAAAACTTACCAGGCATTTCCTCCTTGTATTTTGCCCTATCGCGGGCACACTCGGTTAATGATATGATAGTTAGTTGAATATGAAGAGTTAAATTAAAAGGAACCCCAAACTATAACGCTAGACAACTATACAACGCATATCATCTCGTTAGAAACAAGTACACATGATGTTTTTAATCGTTTTTAATTTGATCTTTGAGCTGTGTTCAGTGAACTTCAAGAAACATTCCCGAGAATTTAAACCTACAACCTGGGGTTTTCGCGTTACCGTCCTTCGAATTGTATGTTACTGTGCATCCTGGCAGAATCAAATCTCCGTTCCTTTGGTGTCTATTGACTTGTTGTATTTCAACCCTCCGAGGCATTTTCCTACTTGGAATTTTTTGTCCATCTCTGTTTTCATAAGCAAACGCGAATACATGCGATCGGATGCAGATGCACCTAACTCAATCCCAGTCGCTTCGGCCATCTCGTTGTCTTCATTGCCATCCTTACCATCGCACGTACACCGATGTGGGCTGAAACCGTTCTCAGGTGGATCTCAGAATCTATCACTCGCATCCGAAACGATCCGTCCGATCCGTCGAGAGTATTTAACCGTGCAACGGTCGCTCATCGCATTGTTTCCATGAATTGAACCGTGGTGCTGCTGCTGGCCACGAAACCACGGTCCCGGATTAGCATCGGATTATTTCCCTAGGTTGCTTCATCAGTTCATTTGGTTGGTTGGAGATTGTTTGTTTGTTTTTTTTCTTTTATAGCCTTTTCCTACCGTATCGGACGTCTTGCCGGAAGGAGCATGTCATAACTGCAAATGAATTGACGTTGAATCGTAAGGTATACGTGGAGCAGTGATACGATGCCCGTACCCGCTGGTCGTTCGTCACAATCCGATTAGATGGTTGGAAAAAATGGGCAATTTCAGCAAAAAAACACATCACGGCTGTTCGATTCTAATACTAGACTTGTAAACCTGTAAACTTCTGCTGATTGTGCCCGGGATTTATTGGTTGGAAACTGGCGGGTTTACATGAAGCTTAATCGAAAAGGAAAATTTACACTTACGGACGGTGTCACGTAAACTGCCTCCATATCAGCAACGTAGTTGACGAGTAGCTTCGATACGATGTCAAACTTAAAGACTTCCCCATTCGACAATACCCACCCAAACACTGAATAATAGGTGCACCTTAACGTAACGAAGCTTTGCACCGGGTTTTATGGAACGATGGGAACAATTATGATTGAATTTTCCGCACTGAAAAGCCTGACGACAGCAGACAGGATAAAGCGGCCGCAACGAAAGCGGCCACCGAAAACCCTTCGAGGGTTCCCACCAACAGTGTGGAAACTTCACAGTTAACTACAACAGAAACGGCACAATGCGAAGCGCTGACAAAGCGCTCGATTTGATTGAGAAAATGCAACGGGAAAAATGGAGCACCGTCACCAACGACACGTGTCACTGTACGTGGGTACGGAAACAAAGCAAAAGAAAAACTGGTTTCCCCCCACTGGAAGCAGCTTTTCTTTAATAACTTTCGCAGAAACCCGTGCTTCATCAGCTGCGAAAGGGGATGTTCAACAGTGCCGGAACAAAGTTGTACATTTTAGCATAATACCTGTATTGTACTGCGGCGGCACAAACTTTTGCTTCCACAAAACCGACGACGATACGGCGACGAATGGAGTGAATCACATCGACCCGGACCCTCCACCGGGGTTCACCATGACGATGGTGAAAAAGTTCGCTATCGATGACCAACGATTGGCGCAAACGGCCAGATTTCGGAAAGGGGTGAAATATTAACCTCAGCGTGCACAGCAAACATTCGCCACGAGCTTTTCTTTCGTTTCGAGTGTCTTGCTGCGAGTTGGCCTTGTTTTGAAGTTTGCCATTGTCATTGCCTTCCCACGCTTTTCATCGATTCAATGAAGCAAAAAAAAAAGTTCGATCCAAAAGGCGTTGCGGTTCGCAAAAGTGATGTGATGAGTTGGCGCGAATAGGACCTCGAAATTGAGCTGCACTAGGTGCGAATAGTTGCAAAAATCCATTTCCTTCTGGTGTAAAGTTTTCCGAATACAATTACACCGCCCATCAGCAACTTCCTTGGGCCGTGGGTTGTGACGCAGGTATTATTTTACCGTTCCGAAGGTTCAAAGAACATGTTTGAGTTGCATGCTTGATAGAATCGATCGCTATAGAGTGGAATTCAAATATTCGAACCAAAAACGATAAGAAAATCATTCTTCTTCCAATCAATGGCCAAGAGGTATACTTTACACCCCTTTTGAAGGAGCGGAACAACTAGCACAAAAGGGTAAGACAAGTGCACTCCTTCCTTTCCTAGCCATCGGGGCACTGTCGCATTGTAAAGACGCGTATTTATGGTTTCCTAATTCTGCAGTGATTTTATAGCTGATTTATTCATGACGCTTCCCGTCCCCCGGCGCTCGAACCCAATCTTCCTTTACAAATAGTCCGAGCTAAAAGTGCACTTTGGTCCGTGGAGAAAATTCGACAAAGCACACACACACATAAACCAAGGGAAACTCCATCACTTTTTGGCACCGTAAAATATACACCATAAAGTGTCTCGGTAAAATAAATCTCCATTTGATGATTGGTAGAATTTATGCGAATTTAGTTCGGTTTGGGAATTTGCAGCAATTTGTGCACGAATGAATGTGTAAAATTTTTTCAATCGTTTTGCCAGTTTCGTGATAGATAATTTTATTTGATGTGGCTTTAGCACGCATTCAGTCGCTCGCTTTCCGTTTGCTCATGGTCGGTGTCGTTTCGGATTTGAAGTATAATTTTTAATCACAATGACAAACAAACGGTTGTCTCGATTAACATAGAGCGAAACGCAAATCAGCAAACACGAATATCAATCAAATGGGAAGGTTTGTTGGTTTCGATGGAAGAAAAAAATTTTGAGTGACAAATTATCGAAACATTTACAAAATGTGACTAACATAAAGCTCCTTTTCGATGGCAAAAAACGCACGAAATGAAAGTTTCTTTTGTATGCAAACGGGCACAGTAAAAGTCAATCGTTTTGGACACGCAATTAGAATGTCATTCCGAAAGCAGCTTTTGCGGAGAAGGATCGAATCTGTTATAAGTTTCATATTTGCAGCATTTAATCGTTGAATATTACCATTTTAAACTATGAGTCACATGCTAAGACTAAGTTTAGTTTAATATTTTTTTGGATAATCGGTTAATAATAAATCAACTATATCTTTGATTATAACTATAATCCATTCTACGCAAATATATAAAAAACTCTGTTTATCAATGTGAAATTATTCCAACAAAACTATTACAAATATTTGAAAGATGTGGCTCATGTGTCGGACACTTATGCACTTAGTTTCTTTCTAAGTGATTAAAAAGAAGTGTTTCCCAGAGGTGTTTTGAGCACTTATATTCGATTTATTACAATCACAAGTTATTCTTTCAATTTACTGTTAGCTGGTTTTATTACATTATACAATTTTCCATAATTATTTGGTTTTATTTCGTTTCTCTTGTTCAGTTCGGGTATGCTAAACTCGGTAAATGTAACGAAACACTAACTGATGCATTAATGATGAAATATATTTCTCGTTGGCATACGATGTTCTTCGTATGAAATAATTGTTTCATATGAAATTCTGTCTAAAACATAAAAATAATTGTGGACATGGTTTTCAATAGTTTGTTTGTCAAAGCGTATAGTCATTCAATACGTTTTGAATTAAAAATTGTTCTCTTCCGAAACCCATCACGTATCACATTGCATTAACAATTACTGGTTTTAAAAGCATTCGAATATCCAAAACAACGAAAAACAGCACTTGATGGTATAAGTATATTTTCATTAACTGTCAAAAGTTTACTACATGTGAAAAAGCCTTAAATGCTAACGCTACTTGCATTGTGTATTGCCTATTTGCGGGCGCAAACAAAGCAGGGAAGCATCATGCTGCAATACCAAAGCCATTCACGAAGCTAACCGAATTGATGTAAAATTCAGCACTGGAACGATTGATTCGATCCACTGATATGGTTTTTACGTGACGAGATTTTCATCTTTCCCAATTTGTCATACCACACCACCACGGTACGCGGCACCTGCCCCCCACATCTGGGCTGACATTCGTGCGAAACCGATGAACCTACGACCTGTCGGTAACATGCACACTTACCTGTAACGACTATTGCGCCGAATGTCACCGCACCGTATCGCTTCCAAACGGGACCAAAAAAGGAAAGTTTCAGGGGCAAAACAACCGCACCGGTTAAGCGTGAAACAAGCCGATACGGTGAGCGGCCACGACGGTTCGTCGGCAAACGTTTTACCGGACGGCAAACGCCTCGGTTCCGGAGCCGGGGGTGTAGAAAATATTGAAAATTCATGTACTAAACAACTTTACCGCACGGTTTATTGTCGTCACTTTCGCAATGCAATAAAGAGCGATGGCGCTTGAGAGGGTGGCACGGTGGGGCGTGGTATGTTAGCATAATAATAACAATGATAATAAAATAACACCAACGTGCCCCATTCGGCTGATGTGTCGAGGGTGGACGAAGCGCGACAGAAAAGGCAGAAGGAAGGGCAGAAAATAATAGTAATAATACTAAAAAGTATGTACACTCACGTACGGTTCCCGTGCGGTAAACGATTGCCACGCAAGGGCACAAGAACATTTTCGGGGATGGTTTCAATTTTTATAGGTTATGTTTAAGCTCCATTTCCTTTGCTCTTCCGTTGGGCGTGTGTTTTTTGTTTTGTTTTGGTAAGATGCGTTTGCTGTCGTTCCTCACACGATCAGCTTGTTCTTCTTCTCGCCGTTCTTATTCGTGTGCCCGGGGTGATAAAATTGCACCGTGAGCGGTGGGTTTTTCTTATGCTCCTCTTTTAGCTCTTGTTCTGTTTTTAAGCACTTGTTTTTTTTTTTTGTGCCACTTCACCTTTTTGCCGGATCGATACCTGAGCCAAGTCGTTTCCGTTTCGTGGATCGAAAACAGGCAGCCGTGGTCGATAAAGCCACCAACACCCCGAAAAATTCATCCCATCTGGGTGGTGGTTTCCTTTTTTTATACGGTAGGTGAAACATTAATGGCTCATTTGCAATGACTTTATCATTATGGCGGGAAGTCGATTTAAACTTCGCGCACCGGGTAAAAAGTTATTTGTTTCGCTTTCCGGTCGGCGCTTGACTTGCGACAAAATTGGCAAACATTGTTTAGATGCTGTTGTGTATCGAAAGGAGCGCGCGCGTAAAAACTTTGCCCCAAACTTCATTACCCTACCAGCGTTGGTTGGGTGGAGATGTTGTTTCGCTATGCTTTTTCAAATTTAAATTCACGATTTACTTGTTGCGCCGTAAGTTAATCATATCGCACTCGTTTCGAGCGCCTTGCGAATGATGACGATGATGAAGCATCAAGTTGTTCCGTTCCGCTGAGAAAACCGCTGCGCCATACCGAATCAAACGCTTGCTGGGACGTAATGACAAATTATTAAACTCGCCCATTTTCTTCTACAACTACAAACTCGGGCACAGTCGGTAAAGGACAAACTCAAGACAAAAGCAAACCACTGAAACCATGCTAGAAACACTCAAAAGAAAGATCCCATTGCATTGCGTCACCGGTGATGGTACTACTCCGAATTGGGCAGGAAAAATGGTAGGTGAGCGTATAATGTGTTTATTGCATCATAAAAATAAATTGGTAATTGCTGGGAAAATGGTCGAGAGGAAATGTTATGAGATATGGGTGGAAAGCGCAACCAGAGGACGCATTGTCTTTTTTGTCCAGGGTGGAAACGAGTATGAATTCTTCTTTGTTGCTCCCATTACGATCTGTTATTGTTGCCTCGAATGTTGCGCTAGCGCTAACGAGCCTGGGAAGGAAATATTTTCCCAATGCTGTACGTAGGCATTGTTTGTTCGCTCGCGACACAACACGAGCTCTGATTTCCGCGCTTGTCGTCGATCGTCGATGGAAACAAAATTCGATTCGAGCACTTTCCACCTTAGGCCTTGGGCCGCATTCTCAATCATTTCCGCGCACGCACAACTCTCGAGGAGTTATGTTTGGTAAAACATTTTATTGTTTTACTACCAGGCGCGCACACACATTCACCAGTACCATCAACACAACTCTTGGAATTTTTGTTCCTTTTTTATGGATTAACCGAAACATACCAAATTGCATGGAAGAAACGCCACTGTGGAAGGGGTGAGGAAAGAATTGGGGGTAGTAAAAAATGAAATCGAAAGTTGCTTTTGATTCATGTTGGCTCCGCACCAAACCGGCACCCAAAAGAAGATGGAAGGTTTTAAGTGACGGTTCGGAGGGTGGAAAAATCATTGATGGAGGGAAGCGAAGAAAATGAAACACCGAAAAAAAAACGGCAACAACACCAACAAACGTAAAGACGCTAAGATCCGAATGTTTCGCATGTTTGGCTTTGTTTTAGGGCGTGATTTATCCCGCTTAGCCGTAACTTCCGTTTCTTTCACTTTTTGTTTTGTATTTCATTCGGTAGCATTTTTGAGGTGAAATCAAAGCTGAATCAGTGACGCTACCGAAAGCCAGTTTTAGCCATTTTATTTTATTTATTTTTTGTGTTGGTGCCCGGCTCGGCCGTGGATCAACGGGTGGAGGTGCCTAGCTATTAAACGATTTCGGATAGAAGCAAGAATTTATTGCCCCGGGTACTGGGGTAGGATTCCGAAAGATATCCCTGCTGCCCGGAGAATGGGGTTTATTTCTTTGTTGGGCTTGGCGTTCCGGCCTGCGGGTGAACTGTGCTGAAGGAATGTTGAAGAAGTTTTTCCAACCGAATGGACTTTCCAAAATGAGAGGGGGGGAGGGAGAAGAGCGGGAAAGGAAAGTGCAGAATGAGGGCATTAGTGCTTTCTTCCGAAAGCCTGGCAAAGGCTGGCCTTTTTCCATTCTCGGTTTGATGATGGTAACGCGTTTATTGTTGGCTGGCAAATCAGAGTGATAAACTCGCGCGTCTTTCAGTCTATCCGATTTAGAAGGGATAAGTTTTGATCTCACTTTGGTAAGGTAAGATTTAGCAGAAGGGATAAATGAAATATGAATTGTTGGATGGAACGTTCAAAAAGGTAGCCAAGTGCCAACCAGCTGCAAAGGGTTAATGGTGTTGTTTATTCAATTAATAACTAAACCAGCTGAACAATGTGGGCAGGGTTGATTTAGCGTGCCAAATCGGCTGCAATGTACGATTGTTCTCGTTATTGAGCATGGAACTCCATGCTCCATGCTCACTGATGGTTTGCGTTGTAGCGTTGCCCGAGAGAGAACGAACACAAAACGCAAATAAATAAAGCAGTAGCAAATCCAACTCCCCCGTCAAACAACGCATTTAGCAGTCGATATCGCTGCTAAATCGTTTAAAAATGTGTCTACTGTGAAATGGACTGTGGAAAATAATATTTACCCACATCCAACCTCGATCGGGTGGTGTTTGATTTTGCGTGTAACTTTGCAGCTTCCGCATATCAAACTCTGCTGCAACGGATGGCGAAAATTTGGAATGCGCGTGCAAAATTCGGCCACCCTTCTCTGTGAGGAAGAGATACAAAAAAGAATAACGAGTTCGAATAAATAAACCCCTTTGCTTCTATACATTCCATCCCCTTCTTGCTGGGTTCTCAGCTTGAGAATCGTAACGTGTGCCTCAGCCATTTTTGTATACCTTCCACTTCATCTCGTTGGCGTTTTTGTTTAACTAACGCATGCGATCATCCCGGATGTTATGCGCCACACCGAACGAAGTGGTCGGGCGCAAATTCGAAAAACAATACAATTTGCGTAACCATTCTGTGGTTTTCCTAACACCACTGGCGCGCGATGGGGCATCATCAGAAAAAAAGCCAAACCCTGTCAAAACACACTCATCGATGTCAGTCAGTGGTTTTCGCATCGGTTTCCAGCGTATTGTTGTGTTAAAACAACGGAAATCGACGGCAGTTGCTAGCGTTTGTTTCGAGCAGCTTTCGACAGGAGCTTTGGGGTTTTTACTGTTCAATTATTTGTGATGCAACTGAGAGCATTTCACGCCTATCGGTGCCATTGGTATGATAAAAATATCCCTTTACAACTGGTAGAATAATTTGACTGCTGCATTTAATGAACCACCATGCGCCTCCATTCAATGTATCATTCACCGGAGCAACAGCGACAGCAGTGGCTCAGTGACTACACTTGCGCCGATCAAACAAAGCTTTATCGCATGCAAAATGCCAATAAAAATCTCTTCCTTTCAATCAGTATTCTCCGCCCACCAGCACTCAGGCAATGAAATTCACGATAATGATCAATGTGATCGGCGTCAACTCACCACACACAGGGTGTTAAGTACTTTCGGGGAGGGCTTCGGCACCCTCCCACTTGGGCAGGTGGCCTGGAAGAGGGGGGCTTGCAGCTTACAATCATGCCGGGATTTAAAGCTTATTTATTGAATTATAAAATATATGATGCACGCGTTTGCTTGCAACGCCAAACGATGCAGGCAATCTCCGTCACTCGATGGGCGCGTGTTTATTTATGGTGTTTTATTACCCAGGCCCTTTTCGACAAAACGGCTGCGGAACGGTGCAGCTATAGCGGAGAGATTTGTTTGCTTTATCAGATTGCAAGCTGTGATTGAAATTATTTACTCGTGTTCGTATGTCATAAAAAAACACAGCTTATCGTTCCACCCCGGTACCAGAAGGGTAGAGAGATAATTTTTATTTTCTGTGAAAGAACGATTTTTCACGACGATAATGCGGTGTGCGCTTGTGTGTTACCGTGGTGCTTTCGTTCGTGGGATGTTAATTTGTGGAATGTTTGTGAAATTGTATTGAAATTTAAAATCGCATTAAATGGTACCGGTGGCCAATACGAACCTTTTTGTTTGGGGGTGAACATGAAAACTCATCCTAAAGGTATGCAATTTGCTGTGCATACTGTATTCAATACAATATAGTACCGTACTGTACTCAATAAAACAATATGATTTAATTTACATCTTCCCAGAAGTGTACATTCGTTTGAAGTATTTTGCTTTCAATTCTATAAAAACAACTTGCACCGGCACGAACGGTTTCCGAAAATGTTCAACCCTTGCAATTAAACGTTTACTTTCTCCTCTTCGAAAATTCACGTTCATTTCATGAACCCGTATTGAACATCCCTCAATGCTGATTCATTCTTACGCACATCGAAATGTTTTCCTCGCGATGAACCAAAACAAATGAACGGAGAAAACGCTTTACACTCGACATGCGCTTATCACACCGTGAGAGTACCGGCGAAGGATTTTCTCTCGCACGTATACCTAGCAGTGGGAAAAACAACAACCCCCCTGAAAGCGTTTCCCTCTCACACGGTTTTATTGTAAAACGCTTGCAAAAATATTCGCGTCACAGCAGGGAGCGTACTGTACCACGTTCGGCTACCGTTCGGCTTGCGCTCGGGAAAATCCATCTACACCGCAGCCACGACAGCAAACGCAACGAGTTGTTTTTCCTCCACCAGCTGTCAGTTGACGTCGAAACTTTCGCCGATACGGTACCCGCCGGTCGGTTCTGTTCCGCAGACGCAATTTTTTGACAGCTGGTGTTTCCGTCCGTCTGGACACGGGCCAGTTTAACGACGCAGCAGTTATACACCCACCAAAACGACCACCAAACCACCTGAAGCAGGAAGCCGATTTTCACTGACTTATCTGAACTGAACGAGGGTGGGTTCCGGTAAGCGTATAGCAGAACCGCTCCCCGGTACTTGAAAGGGGCGTTTTATTTAGAAATACCCGACCGGGACTAGGTTGGTGTTTTGCGAGTGACGTGGCTGTGGGCGTACCGAGCCGTACAGGAATAATAAGGATTAAGTGATTAAGTAAAGTGTTGCTCGTGTGGTTCGGTGTCGCAATCGGAAAGTAACACAATTTTCATGCGGTACCATGGTGTAGCGCGCATCACATACAATCAGGCGTTTACGCGCTGCCGAAAAGAAACAGATACGCAGCAACAGCGGTGGAAATTGAGTCTTAAGGTGAAAATGCTTCGCTTTACCCTTGTACGCAACTGATGTGCTTGTGCGGTTTGTTCGCGGGTTGTATGTAAGTGTGTACGTACGTGTACGTGTGTGTGTGTGTGTTTGCTTCGTTACTTGCTCGCGAGTGCTTTCCGGCAGTTCATAATTCATCGTAACGCTTCCAAACACGGTTGCTGCAAAACGGAGGAAAAAGTGTAAAAAGCGTTACCAGTGAGACCGCCGCAGACCCTTTTGGAAGGCGCATGAAAATGTTCCTGTGTGTATGTGTGTGATTGAGAGTGTGTTTTTCTGTGTGGGTTTGTGTGCGCGCTCCATGTGCGTTGATTTATGGTACGAACGTGTCTTGTGGTCGACGTAAACGGGTGTTGACGTGCGCGGGAATTGTGGGGAAGGTGAGTGAATAAGTGTATACCATTTTCCGACGCACGTGTAAAATCTGTCAACACCCGCAACACCGCGCATCGTTTGCCCGCACACGCCGTGATCGTGTAAAGCAATTTTCAAATAAATCAGTCCCGTCTTGTCTTAAGCTCTTCGCACAGCGTTGCTCGCTGGAACGATACTGGGAACGGTTGTGGCGGATATTTGTAATAAATTTCAACGGCAACAGTAGCAACGGGTGTATAAAGCGTGCATCGGTTTCGCAAACGGGCTCAGCACACCCACACCGCATTCGCGCCGTCTTAGAATAACACAGTGTCAGGTAGAAGAGGAAAAAGAAAGAAACAACAAACCCGGAACGGAATCCGTTCCCTTGCAAAGTGAAAGCAAATAACTGGAGAAACCATTAAGCACTCTAAAAATGGCACCGCGCGATTGAAGCACAGGGCGCAGTGCGCTTTGTGCCGCCGCTCAGATGTAATGATCATAATAACCTGCCACACGGACCATTTGTGCGGAATGTTTGAAGTGAAAAGTGGAGCTAAATTAAAAGAAAACACCACGCCATCGTCTCGGGCCACAGCGCCGTTGTAATCGTCCCTCCCCCTTTTCCCCCTTCTGATGCCGTGTGTCCTGCGAACGAAATAATGTAAAAGGGAAAAAAATCACCAAAAAGATGAACACTGTAAGCGGTGGAGTGTAAAATTTGATTGCAACCGTCCGTTCGGGTCCGCACGGCACGGAACGGTTGCTGTTGCTTGAAGCTTTCCGAAGTACACCGTAACACGCACACACAACTACCCGCAAACGGGAGAGTTTTTCCGGTGCGTCTACAAATTGTTGCACGCCTCTGTGTTTGGTGTGTGTGTGTGTGTGTGTGTTACGGCCACCGACAAAGCCACCGAGATCGTTAGCATAAACAAAAGCGCCACCGTTTAGTGCGTGCGGGAGAAATGTGGTGGAGGCGCCTACGCGAGGTTTGGTGACTGAATCTTGGGCCCACAAAAGAAAACCGATAGCGCACACCCGGCCACCCTTTTAATCGGGACAAGGTGGAACCGACCCCCCGGATATCAAAGCCGCTGGTACGGGGAAATCGTTCGTTAGGGAAGAATTTTCCTGCTGGCTGTTTGTGTTTCGGTTCCGGCTCCGTTGCGTTTTGTTTTAGTTTGGAGTTTTCTCTTCTTCGGGATTTTCGCATTTCCCTGTCGTTCGAACAACCCCACCACCGGTTGGTACTTTCGGTATAGTTATAAATTGTGCGTAGCAGCCCGGTACCACCCAGTCTGCACGTCCGGTGTTCAATACGCAAACGGAACCGTTGGACGACGAAATGCTTTCAACGCATCAACCTCCTGTTCAAGCTGAAGGGAAACGATTGGAGGTGATTGTTTTCCTTCTTATCGCATCGCTGACGATCGGTTCGAGTTGAGCAAAAACAAACGCAACCAAAAGTCATCGTTCATCAATTGGTACATTTTCTTACCATCGGAAAAGGGGCAAAAGGTTAGTATAAGCTTCGGGACGAATTTTCCGTTCATGGTGCGTAAAGAATGATTTAGCAACCGAAGCGGTCTAATATTAATGGAGAGATTTGTCCAGTTACGGGGCAGTAACTTGAAATGATTTGCTTTCTTTTATTTTCTCAACTTTGAGGGAAAGTTTCATGCAGTTTTTTTGAGAGGGATTTATTTTTTTGATCATTTTCTCTTGTTTTTTTGTCTGACCAAAGCAAAAACGACACGGTTGAATTAAAAATACACTTTCCACAAAATGCTTGCGGCGGAGTTTTTAAAATAGATTTTTGGACCATGTTTTGACTGGAAGGTTAAGTATGTAGGGTGGTTCGAATTAAACCCCAACCTCACCTGTTGACGGGGACGCCGTGGCGGAGTTTATTCTATTTCTGTCCCTAATGCTCTAACGCACGCCGTAAGGTCGCTTCTTAAAGCGCGTTAAATATCGCTTCATTAGCATTTAACAGACAGATTTTTGCCTCCTCGTCCTTCCCACCCACACACCCACACACACCTTGAACCCACCGACAAGTCTCAAAAGTGAATTCCACGAAATGTTTCAATCTTTGCCAGCTTTGGAAACGATCGATTCGGGGCGTAGCGGCGCACCGTTTGCAAAGTCAATTCGTTACTGGCATGTTCAATTCGGCTCTAATCGCTCAATTTCACTTGCGAAAGCTCCCAGACAGCGAACAGCAAACAAAACGGCGAAGCACGCGTAAAAACTTTTGCCATCCCGTACGCAGATTGGGTAGCATCAAAGCGAAGCTCAGGAAAAGTTTAAACAGATTGCCTTGCAGCCACGGTGGACCACGGTGGACGTTAGAGGGTGAGGGGGGGTGGTTGGGATAAAAAGAATGCAAAAAGAAGCGAAGGTAAAGTTCACCTGTTAAAAAGGCGGACACACACACAGCGAAGCTCGGAAAAACATACGATGGGGCGAAGGGAATTGAGGCGATTTGTTGAAAATCAAAAAGCCATCCACGGCTAAACAGGGTGGGACGTTTAAGACGATGATTGCCAACAACTTGTTGTTTGTTGCCTTACCCGATGGATTCACCGGGCAAACGCATCAAGTTTTTGGGCGTAAAATCAACAGAAAGCCAACAGTGTTGTTTTCATTCACGATTGGATGGTTCGGAAATTCGTTTCCCTAATGGTGGCCGTTGATTTGGATTCTTTTTTTTTCTCCGGCGTTTGCATAACTTCCCCTTAAAAGCATGACGTACTTTGATTGTGATGATGGTTCGAATGTTGATTTGGTCTCTTTTTAAGCCCTTAAATATTCCGTTCTTCTTTTCCAACTGTTTACTATCGCTCGTGATGTTACGAGACTCTTTATCGGGCATAAAATTGTACGAAATAAATGGATGAGGTTTTTGTAATGGTGCTCAAGATTCAGTCTTGGCGTTTGCTATGTTGGTTTTCAGTTAGCATTTGTAAAGCTTTGCTTAGCGAGAAAGAAAATGTGCTGATTTGAATAAGAAAAAGGTACGACTGAGCTTCGAAACAAAATGAACCATGATTTCCAACAACATTCTTAACGATTCGTGCTTAACTCTCTTGCCAGAGCATTCGCTTTCAAGGTAAACGATAATTAAAGAAGACTTTAACCTCGACACGTATCATTAGCACCGGTTAAGGATACGCTTCGACACCGATATCTATCATGGCCGTATAGCTGTAACAGTCGCGGCACGGTTCACCATCACTTACCATTCATATCGTGTTATCTTGCGTAAACGTGAGGAAATGTGTTTTTCTTCCCGTCCGTGCCTAGCGTGGTAAGATAACAACGCACCGGATTTCAATGCTTTCCAGTCGGGCACGTAATGCTGCCACACACGATGATGTGCGCGATACCGAGGATGCTAATTGAAAATTGACATTTAAAATCATCAGCCTCGGTGAATCAACAAATTGTAGCAGTGCCTGTTGAAGACGAAACGTTTCCCAACGGTAACCGGGAAAAACTTCAGCGGAAGTGCCTGCGGGAACACTGAGGGGAGACGGTTGAGACGGCCGGGAACACTGTTACGCGGCATGTTACGAATATATGCATACATTTCTTGTAGCCGAATTGGGTTAGACTAGGAGGAAAAGTTGTTGCCACGTTTTCTGCTCCATCTTGCTGAATGCCTCGTGGCTAGCGGCAGACCCTTTGTGAGGCACTACTTCAACCTGCAGCGTGTACAACTATGAACCACCTTGAACGGCACGGAGACGTGCTGCTGATTTTTCCTTCCCAGCTTGTGGTTTTCTGCACCCAACAACTCAGTGAGATGAGTTCGCGCAACAAAAGCTTACTTGCGGTGGTTCTGTTACCAGCTCGAATCAAGGGCGAAAATGGTGCGATGAGGTAAAAATGCGGACGAGGAATGGTAATGGCGTAATTTCGCGTACAGATTCCAGCAGTAGCAGTAGCGATTCAATCAAGGTCTAAGGAAGACCGAGCAGGGATAAAGCGTTGGAAGAGCATATTTTTGGCAGCCTGACAAAATTCCATGCCTGTCAACGAGCGGCAACCTGTCTCGGGTGGGAATATGATCATGGTGTGGTTGCTTGCGGGACGTGATGTTCTTATTGCTGTACATGAGCACTCGTCTAGAGGAATGTTACTAGTTTGTTACTTGTTTGTGTTTTGTTTTCGGCAAAGTAATTGGAGGGCTGGTTGAGCAGTTTCTTGTGCTTCTGCAAAGACTTGTATGGTTCCTGGAAGCTGAATAGTAACACAGAATGGTTTTGTTTAGAGAGCTTTGCAGTGAGGGAATGTGTTGGAATGCTTCAAACCAATTTGTAAATTTTAAAACGGAGTCTTTTTTCTATACACTAAAATTAATCTATCTCAAATTGCAGTACCTTAAACTCTGTTTATTAAATTTGTCTATCACCGTACAGCGAAATATAACGCCTACAAGTATGCAATTAAGTAACAAATATACGTTTCAAGACTGGATTGTGATTTATCTTTCAATATTGTGTGGTGTACGTTTTTATGATTAATTTTCACACCCTTTTCATGATGATTTTTCAAGTTATTTGACTTAGCGTTCACCGAATTGTTTTATTATTATTAACAATATTTGGCCCTTTCTGGCGAAATTTATCCTTTGCCGGAATCTGTGGGTTGTAAACCGTTTCTCATACGGAGAAACCATTTGTATTGCTAAGGTTCTTATCATCTTATCCCGACTTACATATTACTCCTAGTAATCTGTTGTGTTCGATAGCAAGCAAAGTTAATTGTTAATAGTCAACTCTTCAAAAGGTAATATTCCTAAAGCATAAAGGTGAGAATTTTAAATACTACGTGAATCCACACACGATTTACGAAATGCCTGTACTTCATTCATAAACTGTTTGGCAGTTTCCAAAGAGAAAACTTATTTTGCAAATTGCATACATTCGGGCAATGTATTATAATCAAGCACAAACTAGCTCTAATGCACGTCTGAAATAGAATGTTTTTTCCTGTTTATCCACGAAGTACATTCAAAGAATCGCGACTGTACACTAGGAATAGTAATAAATTAGCATTCATTAGAAAAATTTTAAAGTTCATACATTAAAACATTTGCTAATTAACCATGCATTACATTCCAGTGCGCGAAATTTTAATTTGAAGCATAAAATACGTTGCAATTCCAAATTGACTTTCCTGCCAAAACGAGAGGTGTTTATGCTTAAAAATAAAATTAAAACATTTACCACGAAATTGCTCTAAACGAATAACTTTCAGCGAAAGCTACATAATTACACATTTTTATCCGTTTCATAACTGCCATCCCGAACAAGCGCATAATCCCCGTGCGGAATGTGGGCGTGTTGGAACGTTTTTTTACAATAGAAAAACTGAAATATTTCACATATAATCCTGTGCAAATGAAATCTCAATCACCCGCACAATGAGCACCTAGTTCCACCAGCTGGTTCCGGATAAATAGCAAACGTCCGGTACACTTAAATTCGCTTGTTCATCTCCTCGTCGCACCTAGCTGCTGTACCCCTTTTCCCGATGCCGTTTTTCTTTCTTTCGGGCTTTATCCGCATCGTACTGGTCGCATTGCATATTTTCACACAAAACGCAGTTGCAGCGATTTTTACCCGTGCCAGATTAAACACGAACCGGCATTACGATTCGGTGCTGTTTGTTCGCCAGATAATACCACGTGTGTACACGCCGCTTGTAGATTGCGTCGATGGTCGGCTCACCGATGTCGGATGTAACCGAGCTTAACCAAAGGCCGGCCAGTGTTATACGATGTCCATCCTTCCGCTGGTCGGTTGAGGCTGCTGCATCAACAGGCCATCATCAGGTGCGGCACGGGACCCGATTCCACAAATGCCCGTCCGTCCCACCGACCCGCTCCGACCGGGCGGAATGACATCGTATATCAAACATAAATATCACGCTTACCGGTGGCCTCCGGCACGATGTGGGCAATGTGGTACGGAGGGTGGAAAACATTCACGCTTGCCGTTGTAGCATAAACGGTTCGCGTTTTTCTCCCTTTTCTCTAACGAACCATAACGCCCCGAAGGTTTTCCGACCCTGCAGTGTGGTGTCGGTGGGAACCATTTTTTTCCTTTCTCTCTTTTGCTCTCTTTTATTTTTCTTCAACCTCCAATATGTGCTGGGGATATGTGTTCAGATTGGACGAATGTTGTGATCGATAACGTCCCATCATCAGAGTGGATGGTTTTTTTTTTGCAAACCCTCATCCACAAGCCAGGCTGAGAAGAAAAAAAGGAAGTCACAACGAACACAAAGCCGAACAGAGGAAACATAAAACATCAAACCCCAGCGTGCGTAACATTTTGGTGGGAACCGGACCGGCGTACACGGGAACCCATGTGTCAACGAAGTTGCTATTTTCCCATCAACCATCAACAATCAGGCATCTTCCGTCCTCCGTCCGTCCTTCCCCGTTCAGCCGGTGGGTGGGTGCGTTATGTTACTTTTTTTTCGGTTGGCAAATTTTGAGTTCGCCAAAAATTGCGCTACCGGGTAGTCAATTTTGCTTCCCGCATCGTTTTTTCTTTCGCTCCTTCTTTTAGCTTCCTTTCGCATACTGATGGGTTTTCCAGCGGTCCAGGCATTGCAGCTGCCAAATAGCTGCCGGTGGTGTTTGATGTAATCAATCAATTTTAATTTTATATATAAATTTACAGCACCATACCTCATTAATCATTCGATGCCGCATCGTACCCTTGGTGCGGTAAGGCAGACGGAAAGCGTATCGGAAAAATGGGAAGGAAAAGCGCGGAAAAAACAACCACGTAACGCGTGTTGTAGCGCGGTTCGATGTGTGCGGCAGCAATACATCGATTAGTGAGAAAACTTTTCACCCAGGTTTTGTTTGTTTTGTTTTAAAGTAAACATTTTTCCTGCCTGCACTGTAGGAGGAAAAAAAGTTTACCCGGGAAGCGTTTTTGTTTGTGGGGTTTTTTTTTTATTGGAAGGGACATGTTTCTGAACAAGCCAATGTTTCCTATCGTTCCCGTTTGTGCTCCTCACCCGGTTGGGGTGGTGTGGAAAATATATTCAATTAACACGCCTCCGAAAGCTCCCATTTTCGGGTGGCTGCTCATCAACATTGTTTCGGACTGACGGGGATCCAAATTTACCGCCCGCATGTCGAGCTGGAAGTTGATTGGAAAGTACACCTGTAGCAGCAACGCAGCGCGAATCAACAAGAATGTTTTTCCTTTTGTTGAACGCAATACACGTTGATTGATCGATTCGATTTGATTCGATGTTGAGCGGTTTTGGCCTTCTTCTTTTCGAACTTGTCCATTTTACCTGTGGTCGGTTGGAGAAGTTTTTTTTCTTCTGCGTACAATTTACCGGACGAAGCGGAACAGATACACATCTTGCCATGTTGCGTGAAGGGGAAGCCAATCTTATCGTAGCGCAAGCTGGTAGCAAAGTCCCGGTAGACGCCCACAAGCTAATCGGTTGCTAGACGTTGCTAAAGTTCGCTTTAAATTGCCCCCCAGATGGTCAGCTATTGGTCCGGGGCGAGCTTGATCCTGTGCTTGATTGATCGCTTCTCACCGGAACCGTCCGGCTGGAGGTTTGGGCTGCAGATAAGCAATCGTTGCAGAAACCTTACGAGCATGCTTTCGTTCCGAGCAAGCAAAAGCAGTCAGCTAGCTATTTTTTTCCCTCTTTTTTGTGTGTGTGTGCTACTGCTGAGAAGAAAATTCAAATTAATTTCCTCCGGTAGTTCGAAGAGCGGCAGGAAGGCATGTGAAGCGAGCGCTAGGAAACGAAAAGTTCACAAGACAAGCACGCAAACAACCGACTCGTTGACCAAGATTGCAAACAGCTTCAGACTGGAGCGTAGGGACAAAGTTTTGCAGCGTCCAGTCCACGAGCTGGACTTTATTGAATCGTAACGAAACGAATTTCCCACCATATTGCTGCTTGCGGGTTTTGCGGAAGGTGGATGCCCAAGGATGCTCCATTTCTGCCCAATGCTTTACGGGTCTCGCCCTTCACGTTTCTTTCTCCCGCTGGTGGTGAAACGAGCATGACAATTTCGGAGACCAACACCCGAACTAATAAGCAAGAATTTTAGTGAATGCTTAAGTTGGCCAGTTGCGCTACAAATTAGGAAAGTTTTAACCGATACCAAGCACACGAACGGACGAGACGGGAAGGTATATGCTCTCAAGCAAGGATTCCTTATACGACTAACGCAGACAGTCACTCGTTGGTTTTTTGTTTCTTCTGTGGTGAAATTGGAATTTCTTCGTTTGCTGCATACACATTTTCCGTTCCGTGCAAACTGCTCCATTGAACGAAAAGTGGTCAAGCATAGTTTTGGGGGGGCAAAGTTTCACAATGAATCGATCGAACTGCGTAAAAGAATCAAGAACGGGACACATAATTAGTTCTGGAGCGCTGTGTCCGGGTCGGTGTTTGTTGAAATGAAAATGGAATTGATTTTATCGAAATGATGTTTTGTTTAGTTTTGCCCTCCAAGAAAGAGACATTATCAAACATAAAAAAAATATTCCCATTTCAGCATCACTTTTGAAATATTAATGATAATAATAAAGTTTTTCCTGTTATGCAAACATATGCAAACAAACTGCATACACCAAGGAAATAATTAGAGTTGCTTTCCGTCGGGGTGAGTATTACGTGCAATCGGCTTTTAAAAAATTTATGAGCTTTCGCACAAACTTTTCCCCGAACTGTCTCATTTGTGCTGTGTGTGATGAAACCTTCGCACGGTCGAAAAATCTGAAGAAATGAATTCGCAACCCCAAAATCCTGCAGAATGATAATTTATTTGCCCCGGCAAAAGCTTCTACATTATTAAAGCATCGTTACGCAGTAGCCAGCCGACGGCCATCGTGTGTTGATTTAGGTAGCGGAGAGGAAATGAATCGCGCACAACGGCCATGCCAAGCCTGCCTAAATATGTACGTATCTCCCAAGCTTATGGGATGGATTTATGTTTTTTTTTTCTCTCCTCTTTAGGTTTTGTTTCATTTGGCAGGGCATATTCGTAAAGTGATTCATCTTATTTTTTCCAACTCGCAGAATTTTAGTGAGTGATTCAGATATTTCCTTTGCTTCTTTCGCTTCGCCTGATGTGGGAAAGATTTCGTGTTGTAGGCGGCACACAAAAAAAAAAAATAATAATGAACGAGATAAACGACAGAGCTCTCCGTTTCGCTTGGATTATTAATTAATCTGAAGCAAAGATGCAACCGGCTGTAATGCTTTTCGGTCAGCGTGTGTGTGTGTGTGTGTGTAGGTGGGTGTATTGTGCTGGCAAGCATAAGCGGATCCAGCGGTAACAATGCGCTCGGTGGTTACATCACAGCACGGCTTATGCTGCCACCGTGTGCACCGAAAGCTCCCCCAAAAACGGTGAACCCCAACGCGCTGTGGACGGTGAAAGCCATTAGCCTATAAGCCTTGATTCCCCGTAAGCGGATGCAGTCGGGAAAGCTTAAGTAGGGAACATTTTCCCAGCAGAAGCCGAGCCGGGTTTTTGCGGTTCGGTGAGTTTTATACTTCTTCTGTTTTTTTCTATCTTTCTGTTTTTTGTTACCAGTTTATGGTGGAAATTCTTTTTTAGTTTCGTGTTGAGAAAATTCCAGCGCCGGAAAATAATTGTTTGCTCAAAAAGTGACGATCAAAGAGAGAAAAAAAAGAGAGCGCGAGTAAAAGAGAAATATGAACGTTATTTTAATACGTGGAGAAAGTCTTCACGCGTTCGGAACATGATGATGATGATGATAATGATGGCGCTGATGAAGATGGTACCGATACCGTCCGTTCCGTATGTCATCCGTTATCATCCTGCTATCTTCGGCACGGGCGGCACACAGCAGTAAATCAATCAAGGCTCGGCTAATGAACGAACGATGAAGTGACAGACGCGTCGGTCGCTTCTGCATTATGAAATATTAATTACCATCCCCATCGCTACCAGGCGTCTCCATTAGACCGCGTGTGCGTATGATAGATGGATCCGATCGTGGCACGTGGTCCGATAATGACGACGCTTATCAAGGTACGTTCCGGCTCAGACAGCCAGAGGCTCCTTTTTACATTGGCGTAGCACTATCCACCACAGGGTGTTTCGATCGATCCGGGAGCACCATTAATGCAGCCATTGTTGTTTGCGATGCACAACTCGACTGTTGCTGTACGGCGAACGTGCCGCATGATGCGTTGGGTTTCGCCCACCATTTCAGTGGATTACCTAAACATCACGGTCGAAATTATGTTTCCCCAGATCGGGAACACAGCAACAGGTTCGGGATGTGTTTTGCCGTGTGCCCTGCAAAGTTTTACCTTTGAGCAGTACAAAGCCGATAAGTATAGATTCCATTTAGGCCGAAGCCTTGTTTCCGTTTATCCGTACCGTATTTGGACGGATTCAAACACGAACGTTTCGAAATGTGGCGAACGTGTCGGATTTCTCTAGCCCGAAGCAATCGGCATGATAAACCGTGGTGCGTCGGTACTAAAGATGGAGTGTGTCAGGCTGGAAAATTTGACTCACTGAAAGCGGATCCGATTATCACGCTATTGGGGGTGTTAAGCTTTGCTTAATCTTTAAGCGATTTTCTAAGGAGTTCTGAGGCTATTTTGGAGGCGATTTACATTCGGATGTACCATCTTAGACCTTGATCGATCAGAATCGATGGTTTTTTTTTTGTGTTATATTTTTTGATTACATTTTCTCCATCTTTTTATCAATCGTTGAAAGTATCCAATTTACCGCACACCGCAGTGAGGCAGATTTTTGTGCCCGGGCCAGCCACTTAGTCGTAAAATGCCCACGCCGAAATCTAATTTCCTTCCATCAGTTAGAACGCGCGTCTTCCTGCCTGTTGTGGAATGGAGAATTATGTCCGTGTGTGGGTGGGTTTTGTGTGTATACCGAATAGTACACGCATGGCATCGTAAATGCCAAAACCGTAGGGCGAAAATATTGGCGCAAATGGGGGAGCAAAGCAACAAAAAAAAATACATGTCTGCAAGGGTAAGAAGGGTGAAATTCAATCAATAAAATGTTCCCCCCTACACTACACCGTGCTAGTGCGAAACCGGTTGCTGGTCGGCTTTATAGTTGCCCATATAAAGTAATTCCATTTTATTTTATAGCAAGCAGGCTACACCACGCTTGGACCACCGTCAGCTGACGCTCGGGTTCGGGGTTGGGTTGATGGGCAATCGACCGGAAGCCAGAATATCTTTCCGTTCGGAAGGAAACGAATTCATAAAGTGAAAATGTGAATAAAATAAAGGACCTTTCGCTTGCGTCGGCACAGAAAAAATGGTGGGAAGCATAAAAGCGTCCGTCCCGCATATACGTGAACATGCCGGGCTGAAGAAAACGATCGAATCGAACGGCATCTTGGGATGCTATTTCGGCGCGAAAATGAAGTTGAACCCCGGAACTCCTCTAAAATGCTGATGCTAGCGTTCGGATCGATTGGACCACGGCCCAGACGGAAGGCTATCGATGACTGCGACAACAACGACGACGACGACAACTGCACAAATCTTGCACCAGGCGAACGAATGGCACGAAATCCTAGCCATCCTTCAGGCTTTCAGGCATGTTGAATGTCGGAGTGCGAAAATCTAGACAGCAAATTTATGTTAATGCTCTCTTCGCCGTTAGTGTGCGTGTGTGGATTTACCGTGTGAACGATACGCAGTGGATTACGCCGTTCCGTGCCATCGACGGTCGGGTCATCGGTATGGCATCGGTTCCGTTGTTTTATCTCGAGCCTGCATCACATTTCCGGGAAGTTTTTCCTCGTACGATCGTCCGGTTTTACACCAGTAAACAGTGTTTGCGAGCCGCGAGTTCATTTTATTTCCTACTAACTCAACGACCACAACTCCCGGTCGTTCCCCTGCTGACCCAAAAACGACTGACCAGATTGTTGGCCAGCAGTGGGCATAGAAGCGGGACGGCAGGCAGCTGAAAGGGGAGCCGAAATGGTTTCACCCGTTGCTCCATTCCAGCGGGTCGGATGGAAAAGCGTACGAAAATATTTACGAGCCTGTGTATATTGGCAACATAAACATATTTGCCGGTCTGCTTGTTTTCCGGTTAGTGCTGTGCGCGTGATGGTTGCCTTTTCGGTGTCTTCTGGGCCACGGTGTCGCAACACTCCTTTACACATTTCCACACGCATATTTGCCATTCGTTCACGTATGGCCATTTCTCATCGTTTGCCGCTAAAGCCGGTGGCCGGTGTGGAAGTGCGAATGGGAACGAGCCGGTACGTTTTCCCTACATAATCCACCCTTTTCCGTTTGTTCCGTACAGTGAACCTTTTGGCCCCTACGGGAGGTCCAAATTGGAACGAAAAGGGATCGGAAATACAGAAAGAAACCTTGAACCGGGCGCACGCAGTTTCCGTCCGATCCACCAGAGTGTATGGATGCCCTACTGCATTTGGTCGAAGTGAAATTTACTTCAGCACGGGAAGATGTGTGGCTAGGGGTGCTAAATGTGAGGTCACACTACTGCAAGGACATGTCCAGCGCTAAACTCTGCCCTTCAAGACCGAGCTCCAAAGTTCATTTTTCGGCTTTAATTTATGATGATGCCGGGATCGCTCGCTATAATTTGATTGATGGAAGCAATTTCGTTCCGATAAAATGATACGCGCGGGTCCCGTTCGGTTTTACTCCCGCACGGGCACCGAACGTTTAGCCCCGTTCCGGTCGACCTAAAACGGCCGCATCCGGCTGTCGCATGTCAAAACGTTTGCGTTTGGCCTAATGACTGAAATTGAATAAGGTTCATGTTTGCTGGCAGGAAGGTTGGAGAGCTTTCAGGCTGTCTTTCTGGATCTTCCCAGCAAAACTGTGGGGAAGAAATGACAATGCGGAGAATGTGAACGAACACGGATAAAGACGTGATTATGAAATATTCGCTATAGAAAAACAGAAGAAAGAAAGCACTATTTTTATTACATTCCGCGCAGTTTATTTGATTGTATTGGACAATCTATTCACGAATTAGTTTATGTACTAAAACAAGTAAAGTATGCAATCGGCAAAGCTCTATTGGATTTCTTTTTCGCGTAAGTTAAACGATTGCATACATTAAGGCTTAAGTGGATTGATTGCTTAACTATACAGTGAAAATTATTTTTACACGAATTACCATTGTGTACAACGTTTCCATTTCCAATGAAATCGTAAGCACCATCTTATTTTGAAGAATAATAATTTTCCATGTGTCAAAATATGAATAATTGAAATACCACGTAATCTCCGCTGTTTCCCAGAAAACCATCTGCAAACCCTGTTACGAGCACACACGCACACAAAAACGGATAAAATACAATCCCGGCCTCCAACATACCAGCGGGCACGATCATCTCCGGGTCCGGTTTTAACAGCCAAACTTTCGACGACCGGGCAAATTTACCAGGAAGCATTAAGAACGCCAAATAAACGACACACCTTTTGGCATCAAAACTTTCCACCAAAGTGTTGCGCCCGGTTCCAAAGCTCATCAAACTTCTGGAACCCCTCCCCCGGTGGCTCCAGCCAACACTTGGCGAAGGGTGTGCTGTATCTCATAAGTGCCCTCGGTCGAAACGTGGCAAATGTGACAAATTTTGCGGTTTCTTCCCACTCCCATAACAATCTCAAAACAACCCGAAGCTCCGTTTTTCCCCCGGACTGGAACGATTTCCTGTATGGGAAAACTCGTTCAGCTAGTAAGCCGTTTCCCAATCGAGCACATGTGGTGGCTGTGTGTGAGCCGAAGGGGAAGGAAATAAAATTATATTTTCATACTCCCTGCCCATGCATTATTCAGCGTTCGGAAAGCGGGTCACTCGGGCGGGTAGCACCGGAAACTGGCTGGGCGTACGGAACAGGGCGGAGTCCTTCAACATAATCCAATTTCAGTTACACATCGCTGAATTTGAGAGGCACTCACAAAACAAACAATGAGGCACAATGCCACACAATGCTGCCCTTCAGGGCAGCTTCACCAAACCTGGGGACGGGAGCCCCCACCGGAGATCCTTCCCACTTGCCCGTTTGCCCTGTGTTTGTGTGTATCATATTTTTTACTTCAATCTTTTATTTCATTCCTTCGGCAACAGAAACAACAACAGGAAGAAAAAAGAAGCGACACCCCACAGGAAGATCGGTTTTCCGTTTATGTATCCGCTTCCGGTTCCGTACGCCTCGGTCCACTCGGCGATGGATGATTGGCGTATCCCGGCGTACGGAACACGGGTGCCTTCCTAATCAAGCTCCGTCGCTAAGGTGGTGCCGGTTGATTGTGTCCTGCTCCACGGAAAATACCGCTCCCGGCCAAACCAACGCACTGGCTACAAGTATTATTCCCCGTGCGTGTATATGTTTGTATGCGAATTCTAAAGAAGGATGTGAACAAAACATCAAGCGAGTAAAAAAGAAAAAGCGACAAGAAAATAAATACCCGCTCACAGTGGTTAAAGCCGTGACCGCATTCAGAACCATCTTCAGTCGTCGTTTGGTGCGCATTGTTGACTTCGGCCCGGTCTGGCATGTGCGTGTGTGTGCTAAGCAAATCCGTCTATTTGTTGTTCCACTTTGCGCGATGTGCTGTCACTTCTTCTGTTCTCGTTTTGTGGTGTTTCCCAACCCCAGCGGTTCCACCCCAAGCTGTCGGGGTTGTTTGCTTTGGCCCGTCATCCGGCAGCTTTTCCTGCGTCCTGCGGGCCATCGATTCGTGCGCCGTGCTGTTTGTCCGCTTCCGTTCCTATCCGGTCGAGGACGAGCTGGCTTTTCGATGATAAAATGGTATTGCTGACGCAAGCATGCCGTAGCATCCGTGCGTATCGATCGCAATGCGAAGGAACACCACCGGAACCATGTTTTGTCGTGAGAAAAGCATTCAAATATGATAAAATGCTCCCTGAAAAGGTCAAGCTGTGCGTGGTGAGTTGGATGAAGAAAAACACGCGCAAAGAATCGCGCCACATACACCGTACGCTAGACGTCATCGTTTGGAAGAGATGCTCACACAGTGCTACTGCAGGATGGTTATATCCTTAATTATTTTCCCTACCAGCAAAACCCGTTAAGAAAACAACCACAAGCACCACGTCGGGGGAGTTAAACGGTTTCTCCGTAACACGCAGATTACAGAGTGAATATTTCATCTTACCGTAAGGATTTCGGTTCGTTTTCCCGCCGACTTTCAATTTGATTTTATGTCCTACCCTTGCCTGGGCTTAGTCGCCCCGTTCCGAATCAAAAGTACCACCGCGTGGATTCCTTTTTGGGCAAATCATATTTCTCGGTTATGGGATATGAAAACATAGAACGACGCTGCCGGGTTGTACCGGCGTAACTAGCATCATCCGGGGATTTCCAGCGGACTTTCGGTGAACGAAAACATACCCTGCGGTATGCCGGAACGGACTTCAGCACTTCATGCAAAGCGTGGATCGTTTTCAGTGGTGGTGGCAAACAGAAAGAATCTCCTTTGCTGTCTTGCCCGGACCGCACAGTGAGGAAGCGATGAGTTGTTGCACGTTCTTAACTTTATTTCTATCTACATTACACAGCTCATCACAATATTGTTCAATATTTATCAAACGATTTTTTACGACATTATTTTACTGTTACTGTTATGAATGAACGTTCAGTTAAAATAGGATGAAATTATTCTTATATTTTTAATCAATTGCATACCTTCCGGGAGTTTTTTATAACAAAACCCCCAAAAGTATGCAACATGCATTCACATATTGATAGCAATGTTAAAAATGGCAAAGGAATAATTTTGTTACGTTAATTGTATTATTATTTTATGAAACATTTTCAATATAATCGTGTATATTATACTGCTAGAAAACAAAATAATTTACAAACAATTCAGTTAATTTAATTCCGAATCATAAACGAAGCGTACCGAGTCTTTCTTTCTGTCCCACAGTGCGGATACGCTTACACCTCCATGTGGGTGCCCGTGTGTGATTGTATCCCCGAGATGAATCGTAATTGAATTTTACCGTCGCTAAAGTTTGAATGATTTATTTAACATTTGTATTTCACTTTGTTCGCCTGCCGGGTCGCCACAATCGTCCTTTGGCTGATCCTTTTAAGCTCGCTCCGGTACATAGAAACCGGGTAACCCAGTACCCAGCACCGAAAACACATAAAAAGAAGGTAGGGTAGGGATTTCGGTTTGCCGTACATCTAGCACGACACGATTTCTTTCTTGCAATCCTTCCTGCTAAACTTCATCAGCAAATCGTATTCCACCAAGGGCGAGATACGAATCGAAAGTTTCGCATGCCTTCCCACCCAAATGCGGGATTATAAATCCACCGGCAACCAGTAACCCTGTTTGGCGCGCGTCGGTTGGTCTATTCGGGGGAGAAAAACAATCCTAATCTAGCCACCCCGATGGAGATGGATTCGGCGGGGCGCGAATTATGATGTTTTGATTGGATTTTGTTTTTCCACCAAAGAACCGCCGGCGGACGGAGCATAAGGGCGGAGGACGGAGCACTGGAACCATGAACGCGAGTGCCGATGGGTGGTTGATTTAATGGTACACATACGCTGGTGTATGCGATGGTTTTGGAATTTCCCGAAGGTGTCGGGGACACAATCATCTCGCATCCTTTCACTCGTATTTGAGCGTACAGCTTGCGGGCACCATGATAACAGCGTACAGTAAACATGAGCTATCGTGCGGCGAATCTTGCTTCCAGTGTTTACCAGTCTCTAATGGGTTGATGGTTCTGTAGGAAAAAAAGGATAACATAAAAATAACTGCCAGCAGGGCATGGCTGTTTGATTGGGAAAATGAATGTGTGTATGCCTTTTTACATACAGTTATGTAAACTATTTTAGTGGTGTTGTATTAATCAAACTGATCAACATTTCCGATTTGGTAGAAACTTTAAAACCTATTTAAAAAAGCACAATATCAGATAAGACCAATGAGAAAAATTTGTACAACCGGAAAACGTGTTATAAAAACAGCGATAAAACCGTGTGAAAACATGTGCACAAATCGAGAACGAACTAGCAAATATCCGCTCCGACAATAAAAACACACATACACACACTTGAACGGATACAAAAAAACACCCGGTCACAAGCCCGGTCCAATAATTGTCATCCGATAGATTGAGGTTATTTTGTTTCCATTAAAATTAATTAAAAACACGCTTCATCAAATATTTATCCATTGCCACGTCCGCTGCTTCTACTGCTGCTGCTGCTGCTGTTGCGTTCTGTTTGACATACGCTAGCATATTTACTCACCGGTGAACTTCTAACGCGTGGGAACAGTGTGTTCCACCCATTTTTTGTTTGCACCGTTCGCATCAACAACCGAACACGGCAGTACGTACGGCTGCGTAACACTTCCGGGTGAGTGATTGCAATTGTGGTGTCATTTGCACTGTGCACTTTTATCGCTCCCCTGTCAAAACCCCACGCTTCGGTGTGGCGCCCCGAGGTACCGGGATTAGTGTGTTTGAAGTTTTATCACTTTTATCTAACACCTAAAACCTCAGGCTGCATTGGTTTCACATCCGCTAAATCAGTCGTAAATGTGGCGTAAAATTAATGTTTGCACATTACCCACACTCACCTGGACGCAAAGTGGAGTGGCCAGCAACCTAGAGGGCCTGCTCCTCGTATTGTGGAGATAATCGATTAATTTTAGGCGTGCTACAGTGGCAAATTGAGCTGTATTGCGAAGGGGCACGCGATGACTGGTTTTGAATTTGACCCATAACGACACCCTTGATGAATGGAAAGTGTTTCCAGTGTTGCCATTTGGCCTACTCACGTCATCAAACAGCACTATCAATGACCCAAACATCTCGTTGGTCGGTGTTTTCTAACTTGCCGGAATGATAATTTATCGATAAATAGTTTATTCGCGTACGAAACGATTTCTGTTACACAACGCATCTACCTAAGGCCTCCGTTTGAGATTCTTTGCATCTCGCGACTATTCGCACAGGGCATCGACATCCGGAACGCACACACCCATCAGCGGATCGAAACGTTCTCCGGTGGCGCACTTGAACTTGCTCTTCTTGAACTTGTCCAGCTTCTTGAGCGTGCAGACGAAGTAACGGCTGCAGTTGTTCGGATCGGCAAAGGTACCCTCTTCCAAGCACTGGAACTTAACCTTCAACTTCGGTTGATCTTCGACCGGTGCGACAGGTTCCGCTGGTTGAGTGGGCTCCACAACCACGCTATCGGTCGTGGTTGACTCCTCAGCTGCGACCAGTTCTCCATCCTCCAGCTCGTCCAACGGAAGCGATCGGGTTCCCGCCACCACAAACGCACAGCGACCACGGAACGGGTTGAACACCTGTCCCATCGGGCACTGCATCTTGTACTGCAGGTAGCCACCGAACATGTTCCACACGCACCAGAAGTACTGGGTTGGATCGGTAGCATCAGGGAAGCGGCCCGGTCCCATACACGTGAACTGTCCCGGGAAGCAAACGCTCTGATCGGCGGTGCACCGCTCGAGCGTTGGGTTGTACGCGTACCCGGTCAGACAGTTCTGCTCTATACTGTACAGGCCGAAAGGTAGCCAGAAGCAAACGTAGTATTTGTGACAGTCGGTCGGATCCGCAAAGCGACCCGCAGCAGAACACACGAATGGGCCGGAACCGGGAGCTTGTGGTACGGCAGCGTTTCCTTCGTTCGATTCCGCACCAGATTCGGCGGATGGTGCTTCCGTAGAGTCCTGGGAGGTGGACCCTTCGTTCGAACCGGACTCGCCAGTGTTGGAAGATGAGCTATCCTCATCGCTTGGAGCTGAGGAAGCAGTTGAGGTGGATTCGCTTTCAGTCACTGACGCAGTTGTCTCGGACGGTTCCGAACTGACACTGCTTGATTCGGGAGCTTCTGGAGCTAGGGTCGTATCAGCAGTTTCTGATTCTGTTGTCGGTTCGGAACTTGTACCCGTCGATTCAGAAACCTCCGGTTCATCGGATGGTTCAGCTGTTGATTCTGACACTTCTGGAACTGCCGATGGTTCAGTTGGTTGCACTTCAGAACCTTCCTGTTCCCCGGCTTCTGGGACAGCAGTGGTCTCGGGAGCCACACTATTGTCATCCGCAGGCACTTCCGTTTCCTCCTGTTCGGGAGCTTCTGATGCAGCGACCGTGGATGAATCTTGCGATACTTCGCTCTCAGAAGTAACACTCTCCGTTGATTGTTCGGATGGCAAACTTTCCTCCGTCGTAACGACTTCAGACGCATCCGTGGACGATTGTTCGACCGTTTCACTCTCCGGTTCGGTCGTTACAACCGATTCCGTCTGCTCACTAACTTCTACCTCGGGAGCATCCGTTGCAACTGATGCTGTTTCGGTCTCCTGCGCAACCGTCGTTGATTCCTGTGGTGCTGGTGAATTGGTTACTTCCGGTTCGACTGGTGCCGCCGTTTCCGCGGGGGTTTCTTCGGTTTCCGGATTGGTTGATTGCGAACTTGTCTCGACCGTTTCTTCTTCGGGGACCGATGTTGATGGTGCTGATTCCTCCGTCGGCTGCTCCGGGACCGTCTCCGATGGTACGGTTGTTTCCGACTGTTCCGGCAATTCGGTACCTTCCGATGGAACTGCAGCTTCTTCTTCCGGAACTTCGTTAGCCTCCGCTTCAACCGTTGCTGTGGAAGATTCGGGCTCAGACGCATCTACTACCGTTGTGCCTTCTTCTTCGACCGGTTCGAGCGATCCTTCGGGATTTGCCGGTGTGCTATCGTCATTGGTGCCTTCTGTGGCAGGGTTGTTTTCAGGAGCATCCGTTTCTTCTGGTACTGCTGGTGCATCCGTAGCGTTTTCCTCGTTTTCTGGTTGTGCTGTGGCTAAACAGTATGTAAATGATTAGTGTTTCACCAACAAAACGAAAAAAACCCCAAGTATATCTTACCACTCTCATCAACGTTAACGTGAGGCTCAGCAGTGGTCGAAGGTGGCGTGAACGAGTCGCACTCAAAGTGACCACTGTTGCTGCAGAACGTTCCCTGCGGACAGACCTGCACCTCATCGGTAACGGTCGTCGGTTTTCCGTCACCATAATCTACACAAAGTTGAAATCGGACATCGTCCAGACACAGGTAGTCCTTGCCGTGGCAGTCGGTTCCTCCGGTTTGCGGTCGCACATGTGACACCAGCAGTCCCTGTAGCAGGTAGACAGAGAGCAGCAGAAACTGTCTATAGTTCAAAGCACTAACGCAATCGCTCCTGCCCGAACACTTACGAATATGAGGAACTGCAAGAAGAACACTCTGAAAACAAAATCCATACTGCACGCGGTTGTTACTGTTGCAATCCAGAATCCAAAGACTTGCTGTTGGCTGGGTCGTTTCGTTACTGATGCTGGCTGGGTCTAGGTCGTGCTTATTTAAACGACTGTTGCAACTTCCTATCCTATGCAGGCGTCCACCGCTTCTGGGAAGACAACCAACCTAATCCAGGGCCATATGCGCTCGCATACACTATTTGCAGATAAGGCCGGACGATAGTTGAGTGATTTGATGCACGATAAGACGCACCAACCTGCTACCAACGAGATAAAACGACACTAGTTGGTAACGAACGTACCAGTTCTGTTTGATTTGGATTCCCGCACGCTCTAATCCTACTGCAGGTGTCGGGAATGGGATGACTCAATTACCGTGCTGGCTAATGGAATCTGCCCGATCTGTATTTTTCTTCTCGCCGCATGGTTCCATAAACAGTAACATCATTCTATTTTCGATGAATGTTGTTAAGTAAATTGGAATAAACTATTATCTCGGATCGCTAACCAACTGACCCTTGGAAAAGTTTTCCCCGAGAAGATTCATTTACAAAGATTGCTTTAAAATGTTTACCTTCTTCCGGCGATTGAGCACAATGGCGTGGACCATCAGAAGAGGACGAAGGTAATCATATAATAACAAATCTGTCCATAAGTAGTGGATGAAATCAATTTCTCCGGTAGATTTGATTACCGAAGCTGAAACGATCATCTGTAGCGGGTAAAATCTTCTTTACAAGAAAGCAAAGAAATGCGTCTTGAAGCTATCTGATTCTATTCCCTAGCCAGCATAAATAAGTGACAATCTCTTGGATCTTCCCTTTCGGTAGAGAAATATTCCAGGCTTAGGCCAGAAAAAAAAGGATTCAAAATCGATTTCCTTTCAGTCCATTTCATCGGAATCGGTTCGAAATCGGTTAACGTTACCCGGTGCCCGCTTTACAGTGAAACCTTTCTGCCAGCAAAATCACCTTAAACATTCTCGCCGTAACTACATCCGTCCGGCCTGTTTCATTCCTTCTGCTGCGATAGTTTCACCGTAACGCTCCGTTTAGAAGCGCGCGTTAAAAATAGTCCGTTTCGCTTTGGTTCCATTTCGAAACTGTAACTCTAGATGCTTCTTCCCCATCGACAGCCTAGACGCATTCGAGGGCACAATTCGAACGGCGCAGCATCCCACACAAAGGCCGGGCGAAAAGGGTTTTACCGTGCCGCAAAACCAACGCGATGGAAAATATCGATGATGAGCAAGTTAAATAAACTGCCCGGAATGGTGGCTGGGACGGGCAATGGATACGGTCGAATGGAAAGCATTTTAGCTGAGTAAGCGAAAATCGCCCACATCCCCGTTTTTTGGTGCGTTCCGAATTCCGAAGCACTAAAGGAAGTGTTTTACCGTCTTGCCGGGGTTTTGAGTAATGATGCGAGCAAAAGTTTCTGTCGCAAAACTTCGAATGCGACACTTCGGGGCGGCGGTTCGGTAAGTGTTAAAGCGATGGTGGCGTACGCTTTAAAATTAGTTGTTGAAGAAAGATAGTGAAGCGAGCTGTTTGAAAATGGTTGGAAAATATACTTTAACAAGTACTTCAAACCGTATCCGAAGGAAGGCACTTTAAAGAGGGAGGAAAGCAATTGGAACTATACAGCATGATGCAGTAAAATTGAACTGGCAACATTAGCTCCCCGTCATGGTGCTTATCTGAAAAATCGAAAACAAACAATGGCATGTCATTCAGTTTAATTCGAAATTTATTCCGTTTGTTCTTGTCACTAGTTCCAACATTTCTGTGTGACCAACATTCCGAATTCTGCATAAGAGTTCTGCTAGCGTTTGTCGGAACGTTTGCGCTGTGGTATCACGATGTGGACTGATTATCTGTCGTTACTACCTAAAGAATGCAGTACTGGGTTCTATTTCATCGCAATGTACCCGGCATGTTCATGATACTTCCGATGGGTAAACGAACCACTGCCGTATGAGTTTCACCTGAGCGAAAAAAACAATCTCAAACCCCAAAAATCAACCGGTTTACCTTTACCGACATGTCGACACGATCCTCACGTTGTGAACAGACGTTACCGTGATTTCCGATCTTTCAATTGCACATTGGTTGTCTGCGGGCGGCGTTCATTTTCAAGTTTGCCAACAGCACACGCCGGTGCAGTAACTGAGCAGTAAGACTGTGTGCCACCACGATGGTTTGGGTACCGGTGGCCGAACAGAGGTTTGCTGTTTGAGTGCAATCAACGTTCGAACGAGCTATCACATCCGAACGGCGTGTCTTCGGTGGGGTTTTGTTTGAATCTGTGCGATAGTTTCATACTACACGCTTATCTCTTGTTCCTCGTCGTGCTTTGAACATCGAGATCCGGTTCAAAAACACGATGATTGAATTACCATTTCCAGCTACAAGCGGTCGTAGCGAACAAATCAGGTAACAGGTATCGTATGACGTATTTGTACAATGTGTCGGACGTAATCGTTTGCTGTTTTATGTTCAGATGTGGAAATATCGTATGCCAGATTGCCACTCAATTACGAGGAACCTTCAACCGTTTAATAGAGATTCAATCCAATATGATAATGGTTTGATGTTGTCGTTCACAAATCATATGCAATAATTTTACCAAAATCGTTCTTCTAAGTTCTAGTAAATATAATCGATCCAGATCGATAATACTTCACCTCAAGAACTCGCATTTTGTACTTGTGTAGTTGTGGAAATAAGTAAGCAATGGACAATTACATTCGTTATCTATGCCAGAAAAAGCAGAATAGATTTTGGATCTGTTAAAAATCGTTTTGGAGCATTTTTTTTATTGTTCATGTAACTTACTCTTCTTAAAGTCATAAAATCCAAATCATACAAAAATCTTTTCTGATGCAAAATAGCATAAAAAACTTTTTAGTAATTTTTAACGATTTTGAAAAACATTTTTTTATGTGTTTTTTCCCCGCTTTGTCCATATAGTTATTTGACGGCCCTAAAACATATTTTTAGCCATGAAATACGTAATAATTGTCAGGAAGATATGGAAAGATGTGAAATTGTATTTTACACAAATCATACTATCTCTTAAAAATTTTAAGTTAATCGCAAAAAACAAACGAATGTCCATTTGGTACGCGCTGTAATGCATGTTGTTGAGAAGTTCTCCTCTGTTTAAACCTTTCATGCTTTCAACTTTATGCTAATGCTATATTGGCTTTAAATTTTGATTCCAAATTAAATGTACATCACTTCTGAGACGTCACGATGAATAAAAATATGGCCGTTTTACTTTAACTACCAGACAGACCCAAAGGCTAAAGCTGAACCATTTTACAACCACACCGTAGTGTTCCGTGTGCTTTATCCATGTCTATATTTCTCCATTTCACCGTGGGAGATGCAATGCACTTAAAAATATTACACACAAAAAAGCTTTTCTTCCCCCTGCGACCGTCGCCACCGGAAACCTTCCGAACGTGCAAAATGGTGCACGAACTGTCGCACCCGATCGGCAACACATCCATGCACGGACCTTCCACCTTCAACCGATGGTAAAGTTATGGTTGTTGCGGTTTATCGGTAAACAATAAAATTTTACGAATTTGCTGCCAACGAAGCAGTTTACGTTACGAACCCGACATGCTGTCTTTTTTTATTTCTTTGGTTTCGATCCGACCAAACCGAAAGACGCTTTTGCTGCTGTTGATCGGATAAAAACAGTGGACCCTTTTTCTCGGGACACCAGCTGGGTTAGGATGGGCGAGATTTTGTTTCGCTCGACCTCCCGTACGTCCACCAGCACGGGCACGGCAAAGCAACAGACAACGGTGGTGGTGATATATTTTCGTTTTCTTTAAGACCTAAAATGGCTTTCAAGTGGGTATGTGAAGTGACTTTTATGATTCGCTGAGCCTACGTGTGGTTTTTCTGTGTTCCATGGTGGGGAGATAATGGTATCAAGTGGAACCGAAGAGTGGGATATTTACATTTAATAAGTTCTGTAACAAATTCAACTGCAACACTGTTCACCCGGGGCAATTGTCTGGAAAATGTTCAGTCCCACATGTTCTTGGGAGTTGGTTCCCATTAATTTTATTGAGTGATTTTTCAATTCATTTACACAAAACCCCGCTTTTGACAGGGAAATGTCTTTTCTGTGCTTTTGTCTATGGTTAACTATCTGCGTTATCAAACTCAGCAAAACGAACTGCCAAATCGTGCAAATAATCAACATTTTCATTCAGAAGCGGCTCTCTTTAACGGAACAGCGTAATCTTCCGATTTTCCAAACGGTCAGCATCGCACCGCGCTGGTGTGAACGAACGGCAACCACAGCGTACGTGAGTGTGTGGTGGAAGGATTTTGCAAGCACTGCCCGAAACCACATACTCGGGATCATACTTTTATTTTTCGCTCCACTTCACACCGTAATGTAATTAGTTCTCGGGGGAAATCAAGCTAATGCGGGGGGGCTGATGTTCGTCTTCAACTGGCCCTGGGGGTGAAAAATGGTAGCGTTGGTTTATACCGTGCCATATACTCCAGCGGGATCTCTGGTTTAGTCTTACGATCGTCGACAGGGAACGATAATGCATGGAAAATGGAATACGTGATTGTTGTTTTTTACTTCTTTTGCCTCGTAATTGTTTGCATTCCGACGAAAAACGCTGGTTCAGTCACTGAATGTTTTATGAATGGAGCTTAGATTCCAGCGACGGTCGATTTGAAGGATCTGTACGGTATGGTTTCTTCAAACGCTGGCTGCGAAATAAAGCATTCACTTATGTCGATGATTAAAAATTGTTTCCGGATTGAAGTCGTAAAAACATATTGCTAATTAGGGTAAAACCTTCACTAAATGTCTATTTTTATTTTTTTTTCCACGCCCTAGTGCTACTGTTTTGCAGTTTCGAGTTAGACAAAACGCAAAAAAAGAGGAAATTCCATGTTTTGTTCATTCTCCCGGCAGTATATTAGTGCCGCTAAAGTATACTTTAAAACAAAATGATTATTACGCAAACACAAGCGATAACAAACGGGGAAAAAGGGCTTCACCGTAATATTTTCCTTTCCCGAAAGCATACCAGCGTGAAAACACTCGTACTGTAGCGCATGATGATGCAAAACGATCCCAGAGTAAGGGGGAAGAAATCGAGGGAAAATAACAAAAAAAAAAAAACGATAGCGAACCTAAAAACATCCATTTGAACAAAAGCGCTTTTCCGCTTTAACAAATTCAATTAATTATAAGCCGCTCGCCCACGCTTCCGTGGCCATATTCGTGACGGCACACTGTCCTGGTGCTGTTTGTGTTGGTTCGTAACCGTTCGGAACGGCCAGAACGCTATGTGCCAGCAGTGAAGAACGAAACATGCCGAACGAACAAAACGATGGATCCTCTATGGCCATCTTCCACGGCTGAAGCTTTCCTATTAATTCCCTTTTGAGTTTGCAGTTCGCTTTTGCGTTCCATCCTTTTTGCGGCCTTACGGCCGGATACCAGGGTGTGAGGGTTTCGGGAAGGATTCTTGACCTACTAATTTTTGTTTGCAATTATCCTTGGTCCGAGCCGAAAACCATAAACGAAAGCCCTTCGATTCGTTCCCCATTTGGTCGATCGAAAGCGCAATTTTGAGTGGTTGTTTTGTGGCACGGGATTTTTTTTCTTCTCCGTGAGCGAAATGAAAAATGACGTTGCTTCAGATTATTTTTAGACAAAGAGCTTTGCCAACTACGGCCTGGCCGTCTATGCGAAATAAAAATAAAGAAAAAAACATTGAAAGGATTGAACATTAAGAGGGAGAAACATTTAAGATGTGCTTCGTCATCAAGTTTAGCTATTATTTTGAAGATGGAATACCCATTCCAGGTTTATTATGTGTGACGGTTGAGTAAATGAAATAAATATCAATCACTGCACGGTACGTTCCACTTTCTTCGTGTTACGTGATATGTCCGATGCTGCAAGAAAGCGAACACCATCCCATATGTTACCGCCATGTCTTTTATGGCAGTAGATTTCCCGGTTTAAAAATATAACCATACATCCGAAAGGATGAGCACGAATGAATGGCTCCCATGTGGATACAATTAAGCTGACCTTTTTTTTCGTCGCGTGTGCGCCGGTCAGATTCATCCTGCCGAAATGACCTTCCCTGCCGATAAGCACCGCCTTCGAGAACGTCAACACCGCACACCGGCCGGTGATCGTTTCTTTTTATTGACGCAAATTAATCCCCATCGTAAGATAACGACCGCCTTTCAATGCATAAATCACGAGCTTTCTCAATGTTGCCATTCGCTCTGCCGGCATGGACAACACTAACCGGACACACTTTCACGCTTCCGGAGCATGTGAGTGGAAATCTGTGCGAAAATACCGAATAAATCGGCCAACCCCCCCATATTCCAGGCCACCGTGGACATGGATCATAAAACCTTCCAACCAGATAACTTTCGAGAATGTTTCACCACTGTAGAATGCGTTGTTTTTCGCCTTATCAAAACATTCAGGGCCGAGCTGACGAAACAGGAAGTATTTTCTTTCTCACACCTCCATCTCGCCCTGTGGCTCCTCCGGCTGGGGTCGTGTGTATGCCGCTTCCGCAAAAACAATGTCACACAGCTTCCGTAGCAATGGCGTGGCTGTGTTTGTTGAGCGTATTTCACTGCGAAGTAGAACGATGGCACGGAGCGCAGGCTCTTGCTCGGGAGGTGTTTTTGTTTTTCCGAGCACATTAGACGGGTCGGTTGCTTTCTTCGCCCCATGAGCCGCGTGTTCCTTTTCTGCTACGTAATGAGGCTGCCTACGATTGTTGATGATGGCGCTGCATCTATGCAAACGTCGGGGGTGTGTGTTGCCGGACCGGAAGCGACAACAAAATATTTATCATCACAACAAGTGCAGCTAGCAACGTCTTAAAGGGGTAACATAGTTCAACACTTTGCGCTTCCGAGGGCATGAGCAATAGGGGGGGAGGGAGGGACGTGGAAAAGTGGCAACGTGTGGGGTGGGAACTCTATTGCCAGGTCTAAGACCCAACTTTGCTCAAGCATCAGTGGCAGGCTTACGGGAAAGCGCACTACAACAGCAAACTGTACGATGCCGTCATTGAGCGACGGATGTTGAGTGGAGTGGTGTATTGTTACTAAGATGGGTTTTATGGAGCTACCGTTGCAACCGCATCCTCCAGTAACGCTTCGTCTGATGCGGCAAGATTGCCCTGATGCACGTTTTGCTACGATAAAGTTCAGTGCCTCGTGTTGTTGTGCATCATGCTTGCGAGAGGTGTTTGTTGATGCTGCTTTGAAACACTAGGCCGTCGAAAAATGGTACGAAAACTGTGTTAATTTTGTTCGATCTATACTCCCTGCAAGAGGTGTTCGAACAAAAATCGATATTACCAAACAAAACGATCGTTCGGTAGAGTTAAAGGGAATTAAAAGCCCTCGTAACGCTAGGGCTGTTTTTGAAGCATCGGTATAGCGCACTGCATACTTTTTGGCGTATTATACTATTTCTGTAAACGCCTGGCGATATGCAACTCACATTGCAAAAATCAATTTTTAGGGAGCTACATAACAAAAATACTAATAAATTGAGCATCGTACATGCATTAAACATTTCCGAGCATCCAACATTATTTGATCTCAAATTATGGGTAATAACTACAACATGGGTCAGATCATCTGCCCGCTGCATCTGCCAGACCCCACTAGCAGGTCGATTTTGCTGCTTAAAGTTGACAAATTTAATCACTGACCCTTGTCACCGTCACGTACCTTCGTAATCGCTTTTAGGTGGTTTCCCTTTCAGTGATTTTTCTCCCCTTCTTCCCCTTCGCCGTCGCACCGTAACACATTCTCGTACGGAATTTTACAAACGAAAAAAAAAAAATAGATAAACCACGACAAGAAACGGGGAGAAAAAACCGATCCGATCCTTCGCAAGCCGTCACGAGCAAGGATAAAAATTGAATTTCAATTTTCATCGCTCGTCGTTCTGCGCGCGGTGGTGCATTGCATCCTGTCTGCACTGAACTTTGATGGTGAAAAATAGACCCATTGGAATCGGACCCTTCTCGGACCACAGAATCGGGTACAGTGCGGCAAGGCAACCGGCAAAGTTTGGGGGGGAAGTGAGACGAAGATTTTCCTTTCCCGGTACGAGTGGAGAATGTATTATGCTTTCCGGGATTTTTTTAAAACTTTTATTCTACCTTTTTCGAAGGTTGTTTTGTTCTGCTCGGCTTCATTCTTTCTGGTCCTTTTATGCTCTTTTTACTCACACGTTGATATTTATTTTTCTAACTGTTTTCTCTTCTCTTTCTTTTTCTCATTCCAGACCATTTGCGCCCGAACGGAGAGTTGATACGACGGCCCAATCTGAAACATTACGGCTAACAACGGATTTCATTCAACGTGCAAAACCAAACGAACAGTGAACCCGGTGGCACCGCTGACAGGGAGTTGAACATCCCTTCTCTGCTCCACCTTTATTTCCTAAATCGGTTGCCCACACATACACACAGAGAATCCTCCTTCGTAAGGGGGAAAAAAAGGAACGAAAACGAACAGAGAAAAACCAATTATGATGTGAGAAAAATCTGAACCGGGAATTTTTCCTTTTGCGCCATCTTTCGTTTGTTTTCTGACGGCCTGCGGGAAAATCGCGCACGAGTGAAAATTTGAGTAAAACTGATCTTTTTTTTTTAGTGCTGATTTTCGTTGTTTAACCGGGCAATCGCACATTCAGCATCCTTTCGTGCAACTTCACTTCTGCCACGGCGAGAGGCAAATGAGGACGATGGCCCCAAAACTAGCACGCCAAAATTGTGAGCCCCAACAGTGAGCGGATCTTTATTTTGTGGTTTTCCCTTCCATGCACGGTTCCATCCACTAAACTGATTCCGGCACGTTTGTGGAGGAAATTTTATGTGAAAAGAATTGTAACGAGTCGAGCAATTAGATTTGCTAGCGCGTGAATAACACCATAAACCTTGTGGGTAGGCTGCTTCCTAGCAGTGCCAACGAAGGAAAAGCGCCAACGATTTCCAACGACCGTCGCACGAAAACATTAATTCTTGGTCGTTAAACTGTAGGTGTGTGTATGGTTTTTTTTTCTCCTCATCCAAGGGTGGTTGGCATTTTGCGCATCGCTTTCTTTTGCTTTGTTTTCGCATGTGATTGCCGGGTGTGCGTGCGTAGTTTGTTTAAGGTTAAACAAACCCTACCCACCTGTGATTGTGGTTAATGTGCTTTACTTACCATGAATTGGGCTTTTCCCTTTATGTTTGCGCCCATTCACACTCCATTCGGATTATCAACGTCTATTTCTGCAGGTGATGGATTTCCATTTCGACACCAGTGCTGCGGGCATCGGGAGCAGACGCGAGCGATAGTCGAGCAAGCGAGCAGTGTGCGGTAATTTTCTAGGCCATTTTGAAGTGTTACCCAAAGTGATTGAAGTGTGCCGTGTGGCTGTCGGTGTTCGTTCGCCGTTTTGGGGGTGGACACAAACAGTTTTCCCTTTTTGCGCAATCGATGCCCCCACGAGTCGCCCGACCGTGTGGGGTGGTCCTTCCTGTTAAGTACGCTTTTACGACCGTTCGGAGCTCAAGTCGGAAAGTCACAACAAATGCTTACATTTACATTCGTGGCTAGTGGCTAGTGGGTGCACCAAAGCTAGTTGGGTAAAAATAACAAATCACAGCCCCATTAAAGTGACGTGACGGTTTCGCGGTATTGCGTGTGCCGGGTAAACAAAACTGCGTAGCATAAATAATCGATTCCCATCGACGAGTCGGCACGTGGCGTGGCAGTATGGAAATTTACAACCACCGGCGGCTGGGAGCCGTTTCCGGCGCTGCTGTGTGTGTACCGGGCGCGGAAAGACCGACGGCTCAAGACGCTGCGACAACGGTCGCCCCATTGGAGGGCATTGAGAGCAGAATTAACGGTGGCGAGAAGGAGCATCAACATGGCACCCGCAGTACGACGCCTTCCTTGCCGATGCCGGCCTGCACAGACAGTGTTGCGAGCCGGTGGAAAATTCGCGGAAGGATCTACCATCGGTCCCACCTGCACCTGTTGCTAGTCGCTGCCGTGCTGCTGACACACATGCTTGTAAATATTAGAATAGGTAAGTGGTATCTTTTTACGCATATATGTATGGTATACCCTATGTGCAAGTGATAGAAAGATAATTGGAACATGAACGTATTAGAAGAACCGTAATCGTGATTTCATCTGAGACCTGTACACGTGAGAATTTCTAATCTTTACGATTTACATAGCGCCTGAAAGTATGCAAATAGTGTAAAGAGGATTTTTAAATCGCTCGAAACTTTGCAATATTATTGATGAATTTTCTTCGATTTTGTATCAATGTATCCCTGAAAAGTAATCTGCTCACTTTGCTCTTCACTCTTATACTTTATTCATATTTTACTGTGAGTTAGATACATTAAGGCAAAGGGTTCCCAAGGCAAAATGTTAATATTGCTATTTGGCTCATAGAGGATGCTCTTTTGAAGTAATAAAATTATTTTCTTCCATGCACCCAATTAGACAAAATAAATAATAAAAACAAGAAGATAATACTTTAAAATCAAAACATATACTTATTACATACTTTCAGGCGTCACGTTCACAATATAGTCAACCACTTCCAACATCCAAACTACTTCTCTCCTATGATGTGTTTTTAAAACGCATACATAAAACAACACCCTTTATTAATTTCATCAAACACCACTTCACAACGAGTCGCCAACTCCACAAACCCATTTCTCATTCCGACAAGCACAGCCAATTATTTACCCGTAAAAAGATCGCACTCGTCATTGCGGCACATCAAAATTAACCTGCTTTGACACATGCCAAACGGCGACCACAAACGGTTTGCCATAAATTTTGACTCAAGCACACCCTTCCCCTTGGGCACCCTGCTCCACCAGGACCACTTTTTGCGACACACTAATTCGTGCATCAAAACTGTCATCACACATCGCTTAACCGGCTTTTGGTGGTGGTGTCTCATCACCGATGCCACCGGTGTACGTCGAGGGAGTCCTTTGAAATCACATTCATAACCCTTTCAGCGAATACCGTTCACCGGTCGCCCGTGCCGTTTACCCCCGTCTGCGCCACGATTTCAATTCGTTGCCAAGTGATTTCTCGTTCTGACACCTTGATGGACGTGAATTTGTCCCGAATATTTTATGACAGTGTCGTTAGTGATATCAGTGTGGCGCTATCTCGCTGTACCACGCGATGACTAATATTCAATCCACAGTGCTCATTCCCGCGGTGCAGTGCTGTCGACGTGATTTCACTCAAACCATACGTACCATTACGGGTGAGGTAGTTGTCTACCATTGGTGATGGAAGGGACGTGCAGTTCCGCTCCTTTTCTCCTTTTAGCGCTTTCCTTTGCCACGCGTGGGCGACCGTTGAAGGGGAACAAGAAACTAACTGGCAACAGATGCTTTCTTAGGGCTTCGGTGCTAAGTAGACTGGATTTGCTAGACATCACCATCCATCATGCTGCCAATCCAGTTGGCCTAAAGCGCTCGCGCTCGTGTGTGTGTGTGTGTAACCGACGGTATCAGACGCTTACAATGGAGCCGGGAAAATGTGCTCATTCAATTAGGAGATTGATGAATATGATCACAGGGGAAATTTAATGAGTTTTTAATTTAACACCATTCCCGTTCTCCCTTGCTCTCTGGGACGGGCGAAACTCTCCTAACGACGATTAAGCAAGCGTGAAAGTCAATCTAGTTTGTAAAGTGCAGCCAAAGACACGTTTGATCGTCACTTTGCATACACTGCCTTAACAACTTTCGCTCCAATCGCAACGGTGTGCGTCTAGCGGTGAATAAAATCTCGTCGCTTTTCAGCACCACGACGTGTTTCGAGTTTCCTTTTGTAACCATCATCCCGACCGGTCTTTGAAGTTTTCTGTGTGAGTTTATATCGCCCCGTCGGCATGACCTCTTGGAACGCTTTGCACGCTGGCTGAAAACTTGCAAAGTATAATCTCCGTTTGCTTCAAGCGCATAGGGTGGAATTAATGCTGAACATTTTGAGCTATTATTTGAAGCATGTCTGACACCGAGTTTTTGAATATTTGCAAGAATGGGTAACGTTATCTAAGAAATTCCATCAGATGTTTCAATTGGAGTGAGTTTAAATAATGGAAAAAAATCATTATAGCTTCTTCAGATTCCATAACAAAGCTTAAAGCTAATATACATGAATTCAATTTAGACGTTTGGCTTATTATCCGCTGCTAGCTTTACGCACAAACTGTCGAACGAAATCACTCAGTGATTATCTAATTAAATATATTTCTATAAACCGTTTCTGTCAGCTGCTCGACAAATGTCAAAACAAAACATTTTTCTAGCAGGTTTGACGCAGGTTGGCCCATATTTCCTATATTTTATCTATGCAAATAAACTGTTGATGAGTGTTTGTTCTAAATGGTAACTTATTGGGTAACACATAGAATGTGGAATTTTGAAATGTTAAATTTATTGTAACTCTTCATTAATTCTACGTTATTGCAACCCGATGATGCAACCCGATTACGATTCCCCGCTCGATATTTGCTCGATTGCTCGATCAAACAAGATAAGATTTTAGCTATAAAACATAAAGTATCATAGATCACAGTAATGGTATATCGGATACATCTCATGGGAGAATGATACACTTTCGTTCATGTGTGTTTATTTATTATTAAAGAAAAATTGAAAGATCATTTCAATACAATAAGGTTTGCTATTGCTTGAATATATTCCTGTTCAATTGCATTGTTTTAGTTAACTCAAGCTTCCGCAGGCCGCATTCAACGTGTCAGATTTATGACCAGTATTTATTCACTGTCTAAAACATCGTTGCAATATTGATGCGTGCCGAACCCAACCAGCACGATCATCGCCTCCCTGGCTGTTACTTGTGGAGTACCGGTTGTCACTCATCCTGGCCTATCAGTAGAAGAAAAAGGAAGCGAGAAAATCGGCACGGGCTCCCGTTCCCGGTCGGTTTCGGTGTTGGTTCGCTGATTGATGCTGACGGAATCCGAACCCTGGTTCCGTCCCATGGTGGATTAGTGAACGTTTTGGCCTGATGGGCTTTTAATTGATTCCACTGTTTCACGAACCAGCGTCGGTGCATTCGCAAGCTCCCCATCGCAGGCCGGTCGGGATTTACCAAAAACCCACCAAAGCATCCCGGCACAAGACATGAGGAAATTCCGGGAAAATGAATGGTTTGCTACCGTTACTTAATTGCATATGAATATTTTATGCCGTGCCGATGGGTGAAGAACGGTGATGCTGCGGCTACCGTAATTACCGGTGCCCGTAATTCCCGGGGTTCCTTGTGGTGCACGCGTGCACACGGTCCGGAAATTTGTTGGCCCGGAACCCCCGCCCGGGCGGGTAGCGGGATGTATTATATTGGAGCAGTAAAGGATTTAATGGGGAAGTGTGCCCGTATTGCAAGATACATATGCTCCAACGATAGGCCACTTTAACATGCTGAATGAAATGAATTTCCTGCAAAGTGCAGTTTTGTTGTGCCAAAAACAATATGTCAAATCGATTATCCTACGACCTACAGTTTACGTTGACATAATGGCAAATTAGAGTTAGCTCGCTGTCACCCAGGATTAAAGGCTATCCAATAAGCAAAGACAAGCATATTGCACGTGCCTTCGCATGCCTTCAATCAACGCGTTGAACCGTAAAACTTTCATCCACTTACCCACGACACACCAGCACACGGACTATGGTAACTAACCTCAGCAGCAAAATGCTAATGCATTCTGCAGCATCCACGGTCACCCGTCGGTGCGGTCAAGTGCCTGCAGCGTTTGCGATAAGAGTGTGCGATAAGAGATGCAAATTTTGCCAACCACCCCCCACACAGATGGCAATGGATGGCCCATTTACACCTCGATCGAGAACACGGTCAAACACTGGACCGGCTGGTTGAGTGAGGTAATTGCATTTCACCTGCGCATAATCAGCATCTCACAAGACGGCGTCTGTGTAGCAATGTGTGTTGATCGAGGATATTGATCGGTGTGGCGAAAACCTCCGGCAGCGTACGTGCCTTTAATACATTTAATTATGTCAGTTGTGTGTGCGTGTGGCATCGGCTATCATCTCCGAACGGACCGTTCGTACTGTGCGGAAAATGTGATTTCGTCGCAAAATTTATGCTTCCGTAGGTACGATAATTTAATTGCTACGAGCAATATTTAACGACGCAAACATCACTCCCCCCACATCCAATCCATGCAATCGTATCGTTTCTCCAGATAAAGGGCGTGGGCGAATTATCGTCGCATAACGTTTGCTGTAATTTACGCTTAAAATGCCATTCCTCTAAACATTCCCCGAAAACGCGGAAACATTTTCAAGCGTTCGTATCACCGATTGATGCGACGCTAACTGCTTATCATTTTCCCCGAACGCACAAATGGTGCTTAAAATATTTTTAAACATATCTTCGTTCGGTTGTTTTTTTTTGTTGTTGTTGTCTCGTTGGCCTTCTTCCTGCTCACGTCCGCTAAAATATACAAACACATTTATCAAGGTGGTAAGTTTAATAGGCAGCCAAGTGTAAAGGTGTGCCATTTTTTCGAGAAGCTTCCCACCTTCGAAGGTGCCCCCGTTCACGGTGCCATATGCTTTATGTTCGGTGACACCCTTCACACGAATCATTTTCGGCGTACGTGCCAACCGGGGGGAAGTGATGTTTTAATGCTACGGGACCACCACCACCATCATCACCACCGCTTGGTTCCGTACCATCGCCCATCTCATTAAAAATGAAGCAGTAAAACCTGCCCCAAAAGCGAATCACGTACCGCCGGTTATGTTTCATTGGCGAAAGTTTATTAGGAAATAAAACGTGAAAACCTTCTCGCCATTTTGTTGTTGTTGTTGTGGTACCCTCCCTTTCCAGCCCTTTAAGATTGGGTGTGGCAAAGGGAACCGTACGCGGTGGTCCCATGGGAACGCATTGGATGTGGGAAGTGGATCTTCTTGTATCGTGGGACGAACGAATTGCCTCTCCTACAATTCACACAAGAAAGAAATCTATCCGGGTGCGTTACAAAACGAATGATGATTGGGACGACATTATGGTTCCATTCCACGCCCGGGGTAACGATGTCCTTTCTCACCAGTTCAACTTTCACGTTGAAACCGAACGGTCGCGTTAGGGGCAAACGAAAATGATCTAAAGCTGCTTGCTTAGCCTGGCCGGCGGTCAGGTAGATTCCGTGGCTAAAATAAATTAATGTAGCATGCTTTTTTTTGCAACCTTTTTTGTGTGGCAGAAACCGCTTCGGGCAATGACGGATGATTTCCGTGCGAAGGCTGTCAGGCACGTGCGAAGAGGGCTGTTCGTGCTACGGACCCCGGGCGCCCAACATTTGCTACCCCGTTCGCACCAGAAATGTCATTTTCATGGCGACTTGAACAAATTGACCGGCCCGTTGTGTTTCTGTTTTTCCTTCCCATTTTTTGTTTTTCCACCACATAAAAAAGGGAGACGAAAATCTTTCCCAAAACATCGTTTGTACGAAACGATAATTACATAAGTAGCAAGGTGCCCCTTAACATGCGACGCGCCCCACCCGAACATGAAACGGCGTCCTACTCAAACAAATTCGTGAGCAAATTGAAGCCCACGCCACTTGGGAGCCGTCGGGCTGAAGCGGTTACACCGGTCGGTGTTTGTTTCCCCCAAGTTTGGCCGCTTTCCTTGATCTATCGTTTCCCTCTCTTTTTCCGCATGGTACGAATTTTCAGCAAAACTCGGTGACAAAATGTTTCTCTCGCTCTCTGTAACATTTCAAACCACCACACTACTGCAACATACGACGGTACGAGATGATCCTTGGTAAAAATAAAAAAAGTATAACAGCATCCAGCAGGGAATGAACAGTAACTGTTGACGATGGGCATGTTGCAATCATGCCAATGATAATGGTAATGATTGTGATGATGATGATGAAAATGGGAAACTTTTGTTGCATGAAGGAACACATCGTGAAGGAAAGAAAAACTATCCTCATCACCACCATAACCGTCGTTCAGTAATCCTGACCGATGGCTAACTCCTTTTGGCCCTCGATTGTATGTTCCAAAAAGCCACACATAAACACACACACCATCTCACAGGACACTCGTCCGAGAGCCACCGGAACGGCGGAGTTAATAAATGAATCATTACAACCGTGTCCTTTTCATGTCTTGATAGCCTTTTGCGACATTTCGGTCGGAAGGGAATATTGCCCGATAGCGTTCTCGTGTTTCGTTGCGTTTTTTTTGTTGCGTTTCGTTTGTCCCGGCGTTTTCCAACCAAAACTCTCTGGAAAGTCCCGCTCGGGGTTGGTTTACCGTTGGAGTATCATAAACGCGGTAGGCCATTGTGTCATCCGATACGATTATCGTCGTAATGATGATGTTTACACGGTTTGGTACGGCTAAAAGTTGGGCGTGTGCGATTAGCGCGTCGGCCCCGTGGCCAAGAAAATGCTATCAGCTGCCGGCCGAGTGTCCGGCTGCGAAACATGCGATGTGTGGTGGACACCGCACACGATGTTAAGTGAGATGAAAAATGATCCACCATTTAGCGGTAATCTTTGGTGTGGGATTACACTTGGCGGGTTTTCGGTGGGACACCATCTTGGGGACAATAATTCAATTTATTGTACCATGCCGGATGTGGCTTGTGCTACCGGAAATGTTAACAACCTCCCCGTTGCCACCCAGCACCGGTCGGTTCGGTGTCGGATGTCTTGGTTCCGATGATATAGTGCGGATTGTGACCATTATGGTCTCGTTATGGGATGCAGCGGTTGAGAGGTGAACAAATGTTGGTGCAAAGCAAGATTGGTAATCCTTGAAAATCTTGAGACTTCTGACCTTGAGTGTGAAGAAAATGAATTCTGAGACCCATTTAAAGGTTTCACTGTACACAAATAATTTATAAGATACTTACACTGTTTATAAAAAAATACTAACAAAACTGAATGCAAAACAAAACTGATATAAAAAATAGAATTTATTAAAATTATACCTAAACGGCGCAAAATATCAACGTATACAAATTGAAAACATTTATAATCATAACCGGCGAACGATAAACTCGGCCACCACCGAAACGTACACGATAAACAGCTTTATGGAAGAATTATGCAAAAGAGAAAATTTGCTCCCTTCTGATATTTCGCTATCTAATCTTGTCCCAAAGTATACGTTCGTTCCGTGTTCGTGTTCGTCACAAGTTTATCATCACCATGATGCCATCTAGGAACGTGCACGTGAAAAAGTGTGCCACAGAACGCGCGGCAAAACTTTAGATTAAAAGATAGTGTTTTGGGAAAAGTTTTGCCACGAAACGAGATGGAACTCTAGGAAGTCCCTTTTGCGGTTTCTTAGCTTTTTATAGCTCTCCTCCCATTACCTGAGATCAGAAGCACAACGAGACTCTTACGTAGAAGGGGCAAACATACAGTTTATCGAACATTCGTTGCATATATTTTCCGCAAACACAACTTGGGATAGTAGAAAAACACACTACAAACTAACAAACTAGCCTCTAATAAAATTCAACGTTTTCCCCGTACATGATGGATGTATTTTTGGACGTTCCCACGTCAGCCACGATGAGACGGCAACGCTATTCGATCAATTACAACATCCTGCCGAAAACAACTGTCAATCTTGTTTTCCGCGTGCGAAAAGAAACGGGCCAACTGACGGGTGGCTTACGAGAATAGTACCAGTTCCCGGAACGCTCCTGATGAGGTTACAGATGCTCGAGGGATAAACTGACAGATTTTGTACGCTTTCTTCTTTTCTTTTCGTGTGCCCAACTTACACCGAAGCGATGACCGCCCTGTACCGATGTACTAGGGAGTAGAGAAATTGTGATGAAGACATCAGCATCATTAGACGGTGACGGGGTGCGTGAGGGAAGTCTGCAACAGCGGATAGAATGTGGGTGTAACGAGAATTTAATCCCTTTAGCTCAATTGCTGCAGTGGCACTGGATGAATGAGCGCTGGTCCCGGTGATGGCTGTCAATTGAAGTGAGACTCTATCTCTAGATATCACACCAATAAAAAAGTACTTTGAATTATTCGGAACATTTGCTCAGTCCGCAAAGCTGCATTATATAACGCGCCACAGGATGATCCAAGGATGTACGCCCTTCACACTGCTCAAAAACGTTTAAGAACACATACACTAGACAAAAACTCACGTCAAGCAGTTCCTTGTATTTTACCACCATTTCTTGTCCACAGTATTTCTTCGCTCTTGCTACAGGAATGGAAGGGAAACGCCTTCCAGCAATACACCATTCGACCCGGTCGCATGATGTCCGGTTCGATGATTTCCCGTCCCGAGTGAAGGTTCCCTTTTTGCTGCAGATTTTCCTTCCCGTTTCACAGGAAGCAGGATCTTATATGGAGCCCATTTTTTTGGGACATTGAAATAGCTGGCCGTTCTGTCTTGCCTTTTTCGTTTCGTTGACAGACACTGCTTTGTTGTCGGCCGCTGTACGTTGGACGGGAATCGTTTCCGTCAGCTCGTGAAACACATTTTCGGACACGTCGCCTGTCACCAGGAAGCGGGACTGGATGACCACCAACAAGCGCGGTGGTATATTCCTTACTATATAATATGTCTTGCGTTTTTTTTTCCCCCAATGTTGCCACAAGTCTCTTGCGCCTTCATCTTATCTGCTAAATGCGAATGGAATTTAATTTAAAATGCTTCTCGTTCGTTTTCTATCGTGCACATTTCGCACATGGCCATCATCACTGTGGCTCATCGTCAAACGGGCCGTCGAACGATTTTTCCCTCCCTACGTTCGGTCCATCCGTTTATGATCTTAATTAAGTGATAAAGCATTTTTTCATTCACTTCTGCCGGGATAGCCCCTTTTATTGCAGTTCCCTGCACACGGGTTGCGACCTTAGCCGGCATCCCGGACATTCAACGGCATCGGGACGCTAGCCCTATCTTTCGATCATCCATTTTCCAAACCAAGGCACCGGGTTGCTTTCATTTTCCGACTCTTTATCCCCCCCCACCTTCTTTCCTCCCCCCCCCCACCAAACGATTGGATGTCGTTTCCTTTTTCTATTTAAGTGTTGTTGCTAGCCATCCAAAACTGTCCGGTCGGCCTCGGGAACATCAATCTTCGGAGCGCTCTTGGGCGACTTTCACAATTTATCACGATCACGATGCACAGCTATTTTGAAATGGGGGGGGGAGGAAATTTACTCCTCACGTTTCGCACGAATTCGATCAACGGCGGGTACGGCTGGAACAGTCCGTCCATACTTTGAAATAGTTTTCAGCACCTTTTCCGAACCCCTGCCATCCAGCAAATGTTCTTCATTGTAGTATCGCCCGGAAGCGAATTGGTCTTTCGACTGCCACCGGGAATTGTTGGGGTTATTTGATGCGAAGGAATTTTTCACTCTTCGTACTTGGAATGTGGCCGTGTCGAATGACAGAATGGGCTGGGATGTTTATTTTTTTGTTGTACTCTACGTGCTTTGTGGTTAGATTGCAGGTCTCGTCCCTTCCAACTCATCGTCAATTATTATCAGAATGTTATCGACCAGCAATGAAACGCGCTACGTGGCATAGGGGGTTTTGCGCATACAAACCGAACAAGCTGTACGTCTAAGCCGTCGAAGAAAGGAAGCCCATTTCGATTGATCCATGATACTGTATGAAGAATTTGAATGAGATGCAAATTGGCCAGCCAAATCCCTTTGATACGGGGATGGTACGGGATGTGATCCAGCATGCGTCCTTATTAGGGTGCCAGGGATAGTACACATACGAGCTTTAGCCTTTGATGCAACCGGCAGAAATCATCGTGTGCACTTTCCTATGTAAGCTTGCGTTTCCCAGCCAGTACCAACGGATCATGCATTTGCATAAAATATCGAATTTAGTATGTAAATATGTTTTTGTTTGTCCGGAAGCAGTTGTAATTCAATTTTAGCTCCCTTAAGATGTCCCGGAACGGTAGAGCGTTCCGAAATGAACCGTACGTTCGACAATGTTTTAAAACTCCAAAGATGTGTGTGTGAGTGCTTGCGGGTGTGTTTGAAAGGATGTGCAATAAATCCTCCAACAATCTAGCAAAGAGCAGGAAAGACTCAGAAGAGGGATGCAAATTTTCCATGTATTTGACATATTTTCTGGTTCGCTCGCTTAAAAGGTATTATACGCAGGAGGATCAGAAGAAGAAAATAAGTTGTGCAAGAAAAAGTCATCAGGATGATGCATCTGCTGGGCGCCATCTCGCAACCGTGGAACAGAGTTGCAACAAAATGCTTGACACATCTACCACGGGTCTCCTGCTCGTAATCCCTAACTTTGTAAACCAACTTCGTTAAAGTTCCTCCGTTTCGGGACATCCCAATGGGCTCGATGGGTGAAATTTATGAGCACAAATGGATGGGTACAGCTATTTGGAAAATGAAAAATTACACACAAACGTGGATACATAAGGTGACGGTTGCATAATCGCCAGAACCACTGCCAAGAACATTCGCCTTAGTCCTACCTTCCGCGCGTCCACGGTATGCTCCAAAGCTTCTTGCACGGCTTAATAAATGAGAGAAAATTCGTTTATCAATTATGAGATCACTTGAAACTTATGCGACCAGCATGGATTCTTGGAATCTGCCCCAACCCATTAACTGCCCCAGCCTCATGTGCACATGGACGCACATTCCCGCAACGCTTCCCGATGGCTCTCCGTAGCATTGTGGCTGCCAAAACAATTGCGCAAAGTTTCGGCAAAGATTGCACCATTAAACATGACAATAAAATTGCACCCCAAGGCACCCGGGCATGGGCTACGTGGAAGGGCATATAGTGGGCCCGGGAGCAGTGGCGCTATTTAGCATCGATTGTTTCGTGTAGTGCGCGCGCGTGTCCCGAGGCGTAAAAACATTAGCAATTTGGGCGATGTTTGTGCTCCGTGCCCTTTTCGGGGGAAGGAAGCCGTAGCGTTTGAAAAGTTTTCCACAGCCAGCCGCTGGAACGGCTGCGGAAAATGTGCGCCAAAATGTGAAATAATGGGCTCTGGCAGGGCAAACAACACAATCGTTATGGCGCTAGAACAAGAACGTGACCTCTGGTGAAGCTCTTGTGAATGAGAAATTGACATTTAAAGTGACATTTTGCTGCCATCACTGTTAGCCCGGCATTATTAATCATTTCAGTGATTTGTGCTGTTGTACATTTTATTGTCGTACATGATTGTTGCTACAGGCGATGGCGAAAATTTGGAGCTTTATCATATATGTTAAATCCTGCGTTCAGATAATTAATGTGTGTGAGTGGTAATTTTTGGTAGGCATGACTAAAGGTATGCAATACGTAGAACAAACCCAAAGTCAATCGACCTATTGACCTGATGGGAATAACGTTTTTAGGTGTAATATAACATCACGCGCCGTTTAAAAGCGTAGTAAAATAACACGTATTGTATACTTTTAGGAGTTTGTACCAGGAAACAAGAACCAACCTTTTGATGTCAAAGCATCATTTGCGGAGCATCTAATTTGCTGTACAAATTCGAATTTCCGGTTCCATTTAAGCACGACAAACACAGACCAATCGATGCTTAAATGGTGCAATGAACGTTCGAAAACTGCTGACGTTCAACCGTGAACGTGATCAAACTAATTGATTAGGCGCTAAAGATATATTCCGCAGAAAAATCATATCGCTCATAATGATGATGATTATTAATGACGGGCCCGCACTCTACCGCATTCGCATTTCTCCTTCCTGGTGTCTATGCGGTATATAAATAACTGCCAATAATTAGCATCGATCTCAGCGTGTAAAAGAAAGCTTGCAAACGTACAGTGTGAATGCGGCCATATAAATAACAACCATAAAAGCGTCTTCGAGAAACTTTCCCTGCGCTCGCTCTGATCGCTGATAGGAAAATATCCCGAGTAATCGAGTCTTTCAGCAAGTGGCACGTCCAGCGAAAAGCTACCGGCCAAACCATCGCTATTCACATGTAGGTCCGTTTCGATCGCCCCGAAACACTTAAGCAGTAGCGGGATTGGCATGCCCGTACAAACTTTACTCCAATTGCTTGCGGCTTTTCCGTGACGTTTATGCCGAACGGACTCATCGCCTTCCGATGGCTGTATCGGGCGAATCGTTCGATTGTACCCAACAACAAATGTCGGGAATGGTATCAGATGTAGTTGCCATTTCCATTTCTTTTTCGTCGTTGTGCTTCGTCCCAACTAGCGGCTGTTCCAGGCGGTCCACGGTTCATCCACTTTGCTGCCGTTTTTCTTTATTGGAAAAGTTTTAACAAGGCATCAAGCGATACAAGAGATTGTGAAGATTGCTTACCTCGCGTCGCACCCGTCCGCCTGGACCGCTGGGCGAACCGAGCGAAAGTATTTATGAAGTAAACTTAACCTATCATGTAGCAGCCAGGCAGCGTCCCTTGACAAAGAGCTGGGAAGGATATAAAATAGCTGCCAGATTGTAGCAGCGGCTAACGAAATGAAATGAGAATCTGCTTTCGCACCGAAGCACTTGCCCTTTCCTAATGCGAATGATGCAATTGCTCGATGTGCATTCATGCATTTAAGTTTTTCTTTTTCACCGTACAGACATTATAGAGCACGAGGTAAATCAATTAACTTACATTTGCTTCAGGTTCTTGTTCTTTATTTGTGAAGGAAGCAATATTAAACAATTCTTCTTTGCGGTCCGTTGGAAAGTATTCTGCTAAAGCTGGTAAAGGACAGAAGGAAAACTGATAAACTTTTCACAATGATTCTCCAGCATCACTTGAGGGCGTAGATAAATTGAACATTATGATTCTAGGTGAACAAACGCTAGAGTGGCCATTTACTACCTACAAAACCGATGCGAAAAATGGAACATTGCGTCGGGTTCGGGCACCACTAAGCGATGCAGAAAAAAAGAGTGTCCCTGGCTGTCCTTCGACTCGGCGCTGATTTGGAGCCCAGAACCGCTTGACGACTGCCGTAGATTGAATTGAAAAATCAAAGATGCGAAAATGATTGCGGCAAATCCTAGCTACCAACGCACCAACGTCCTTTCAGCGCGAACGAACGCCATGCCCGCTACGAGTTGATCGAAATGGATGTTTTTATATGCTGATGATCGGGATCTCGTGCCGGGTTGTCGTGCTCGGTGGACGCGCACAGATTCCTATCCTCCCTGAACAACGCTGCAACGCGGCGAGAGCTTTCGGTTACCATGGTCACAGTGGTAGATGGGTTTGATTCGTTCCACGATGTAGTAGTGGAATGGTCCAAGTGGGATCTACCCGTTTCCAAGCACCGCAAAAAGTAGCTTCTTGAGATAACGTGACGACGGTTGGGCGAATGTTGGGTGGGTGTTGCCTGTCACTGCATGAAAACCGAATCCTCACCAGTAGAAGTCCGCCGGATAGTGTGGTGGTCTTATCTTCACGAACACACGTGCTGCCGTTCGTGGCGTGCTGCGTTTGTATGGGTTCCGTTCCCTTTTCTGCCAGGAGAACGCAGCATCCCAACACTAAATTGAATTGTCGTAGATTGTGTGCGGTGTTTGGTTGGTAATAGAATTTTCCTGCAGCTGGCGTCCTCTGCTCCCGAGTTCGAAGTGTGTTTGTGTGTTGTTTTTCCTTTTCTCCTGTCACAGCTGAAAGCAATCTTAGGTGTGTGTGCTTCATTTAAGCTTCTCTCGAGTCTATTCCTGCCCTACTGCAAGGAAAACCCGCTTCGAAGTAAATGGAAACAGCGCTATTGTGTTGGCACACAGATGAGCTAACAATTGTCAGAGGGTTGACAGAGCCTGGGCTCATAGTTTGCCATAACCGATTTAAACATTAACCACTCGAAACCTTTTCCACCTTCCCAATGCTCGCCCCGTCTACTACCAGCAATCCGGGAAATGCACTTAATCGGTAACCAATTCAAAAAAAAAACGAGGTGCATAACCTCGTGGCCAACCTCGCGCGACCAGGTTGGCAAGTGCAAATGAAAACAATATTAATTACTATAATTATCACAGCGTGTGGTTCGGGACCGGGGCAAGCCGTGCATGATAAATTGATTAAATGCCATGAATATGCATGATTTATCGCTGACGTTACTGCGAAAACCGGATCGTGCCACCGGGCACTAGGTGAACGCATATCCGATGAAATCCTTTTTTTATGGTTTTGCTTTGTTTTTCCCTTATGCTGGCCTTATTCTTTGGACCTTTTTTACTTTACTTCCTGGGCAGAATTTTTCACTGCACAACTCCGCAGTTCCTTCCGCTGTTAGCAATCGGAACGGAAAATGTTGCCAACGTGCCATTCCACGGTGATGGGTGCCTCGCATAAGGATTGCAAATTAAATTTTCCACTTTTTTAACCTTTTGTTTGTTGGTTGCATCCAAAAACTGCTGACCCAGTGTGAATATTAATATTTCATTGCGTTTAAATGGCTTCGCACGCAGGCATTGGGTGTCAAACCGAAGTGCATCGAAGGGGAGCACGTGGTACAATCACTAAACCACGAAGATTTTACTGCTCAAACATTCATTGCTGCAGTTAAGCGGGATGAAAGGGTGTCTTAAATCGTTCACCTTTCCGATGGTTTTGACAGTTTAAACTGTGGCTTGTGAAAGGGGAATTAAAAATAATTTAAAATGTTTTGTTTGTTTTGTCGTATAGTTGAATACAGGATTGTCGCAATGTCTTACAAATTTATTTCGGTTACTTCATATAACTCTTTGTAGTATTACTCGAACTCCGAAAGGACGAAAGGAACTCCATCTTCAATGGAAACCCCTTTCCTCAAAACAGACATTTATTCGTTAATTTTATTTAATTTTTTCAAAGACAAAAAAATGTTCTCCAAACATTTCCATAAAAGCATACCATTGTTTAGGCATCGTGTGAAAGCAGAGGATGATTCATTTACATGGTTTATTTTAATTAGAACATAACAATAATGAATTATGTAGCCGGTAGCAAGCATGTCATATGATTAAAATTTGCCCACTCGTTAGATTTTACCAGTACTTGCTAGTGGCATAGCTCACACTGTCAAGGCACATTCTTATGTGATCGCAACATTGAAGCCATTCCCTGTACGAATCGACCCAACGGTACGGCACAACGTGCGAATGAAAAAGATGAATAATAAAGAGGGATTTGAAATTCATTGCTTGTTTTCGTACAAACGGTGTGTGTTTGTGTATAAAGCGATGATAATTATGATGCTGACAACGTGGGTCAGTAACACTTACAATTCGGGGAACTGGCTGCAATCACAAAGAGCTGGCGTTCTATCAGAGAGTATTTGCATAATTAATGAAAACATTTGCCATTATGCGATTTATGCCGAGGGAAAGAATTACATAACATAATTTATTTTGTTTAATTTTGCTCTAAAATATGACTGCATATGCCGTGTTGTCAAGAATTTTTTTCAGAAATACTTACATACAATTTTTATTTATTTAAAAAACTTTCGAAGCAATGAAACCAAATTTAAAAAAATTTTCTATTAAATTATATTCAAACGAATATTTGAAGCAAACGATCAAAGGGAAGTAATAGTGCAGTGTGGCATTTTCCTATCATTCCATTCGTTTGTCTGATGCTGAGATACAAATCTAATCCCATTGGTATCCTCTCGAACCTAGTCTCTTTCTTCTAGTCAAACAATTCTTCTTATGCCACAGAACAACCAAGGGCGAGAAGAAAAAATCCCATCAGCCTTTCTTCCGATGTGATAGAAGCTTTGATTCGACTCACCTCATGAAACGCTGATGTGAAACCTGCGTCAGAATCAAACTGAAAACTGGCTCTCGAACACCGCATGCCTGCAGTTCGAGGACCAATTCCAATTTAGTGAAGCGTTATTTTGCTGCCATGTTTACCGACCGGGTACCGGAAAAAAACCCCTGCACGATGCGGTACCATTGCGGGTGGATTCCAGCTCGATCTAGCTCGATTCAAATTACCGTAAACTGTGAGCAATCGTGGAACGAATAGTGTGCCACCGGTGCGGGTCCGAACGAGCACACGGAGAATGGCAAAATAACTTATTGCAGAATTGATTGTTACAACACTCCGAGCACTGGCGTTCTTTAAAGCCAACTCGCTGGCGCCATTCTTCCGGTCGGAAGAAGCAATCGTCCAATGTCCGGGAGGTTGTACGCTTCGAGCACCATCTTCCGGAACAATCTACTTCCGTCTGGAGTACCCCGAACACTACAGGAATGGATGGAGAAATGCGATAAGAGATAGGAAAACTCGTTTCCAATCGTACATGTTTTGTAGATTTGTTCTTGAACAAAAAGATGTATTTGTACGTCGAATCGATTTCTTTCGCTTCAATATCTTCTCCAGAGCAGTAAAATGCTTGGTATCAGGTACATGTGAAGAAAATTTGATAATCCCATCCAATTCTACGCCATCAAAACTATCGTCAGCGTGGGAATTTTCTATCACTTCGCTAATCCTCCCGAAGACAATCTTTAAAGAATAGAAACCACCGACATCATAAGCCATTAAAGCGCTCATTTTAACTCCCAACCAACGGTTTTCGAATGCCTTTCACTCCACCCCACCCCACGCTTTACACCGAGCTGGCCAGAGGCTTAGGAAGGGCTTACGAAGATGGGCCGTTATTGTTTTACTTTTCCCCAATCCAGTGTTTGCCACACTGACTGACGCGGACGATGCGATTGGTGCCTGGTCTTTCGCGCCAATCCTCCTAATCCGGGGCTTTGCGCAGTTCATGACTGTTAGCATTTGCTCATCTGAATAGACAACTTTCGGCAAACGACTCTATTGCCACACTATCCATCTTGCTGGGAGATATTTATAAGAAAAAAAAACCCGAAAAGAAATAAAGCGAATGAAAACGGCATGAAGCAAAAGGCAATTAATCGACCACTTTTGCCTATGCGCCTTACCATAATGAGCTTTCCATGCAAATTGGCGTTTGATTGTTTATCTATATTGCTACAGCTTTTTACATCAGTGAACATTTTGATAGTTTTCTGAAAGCTTGAAAATAATTGAATTTAATTATCTATAATTTAGCAACAAATATAATGCATTGCTTACAAATCCATGTCTTGATCGTTATTCTACTCGCACTGCAATATTTATTATCAAAACTTCCCAAATCGCTCCATCAAACTAATGCACGAATATTCCCGTTCCAGTTTTATTCGTTCACTAACTGACCCGGGTCCATTTAAATATTCATTCGTTTCCACACAAATCAGCGACTCTAGGAGGATTAAGCAGCTTGGGGCAGCTTCCGTCTGCACGGTACGATAATGCACGCCCGCTACCAAACCCCAAGACAGCGGCCATCCGAACCGTTTTCCGCTGTCGGTTTCCATCTGGCCGGAAGAGATTTGCGTTCCCTTTCGGTTTGGCGGAAGATTTAAAATATAATGAAGTTAGGCAATTCATACCGCGTACGGAGCGTCTAACGCCAGCAAAGTATGGTCACCAGCATCTTCACGCCGCCACACACACACACACACACACACACAAGGGGCAAAAAAAAACCCACACCTGTCAGTAACCGGGACGGGAAGCTAGGGTAGAAAAATATGCTCCCACCGCGCGGATCCAGGAGCCCCAGCATCCAGTTGGGGGTGCTCGGTAAAGAAAAAAAAAAACTCCATTCCCCATTATACATCCTTGCCGTATCTTTTCGTGCCGGTAACAACCAACCCCCCCCCCCCCCCAATTTTCCTTTCCGGTGGTGGGTTACGATTTTTCGGGCGTCTTCTTATTATAACATAGAATTTATGAGATAATTAAACTTTGTGAACGATAACCACATTTTGTGGCAACCAGCACACCGCGCACCGCCGCGAATGTGCGAAATTTCGGAAAAACTCCAACTCGCGAGGCCCTTCTTGAGGGTGGGGATGATTTCCGGTAGGCAAATCGCGAACAAACCATAATGTAAGAAGGTCGGAAGACAGCGGGTAAGCAGGCGGAGGGCAGACACAACGGAGCACGGCTCGTTCGGCTCGTTTACGGACTGATTTATCGTTGACACGACCCGTCACGCCAGGCAGTACGGTACACGCGGCTACATGAACCTGACAGTTCTTTATTTCCCCACGAGCAACCCATCCCCAGCACTCGCACACTAATTTGGTTACGCAAGATGGGAAAAAAGTTTTTCCCCCCTATTCGTATATGTGTGTACGTGTGTGTGTGTGTGTGTGATTTGTTTTTATTAATTTTTTTAATGTGTGAAATGTACTAAAAAAGGCAAACCATTTTCACGACGCTTTGGCAAAGCAACATTTTACATGTTGCGAGGCAAAGTGCATTACGAAGCGTTTTGCCCGAACCGCTGTGACTTATTAACGGCCTTCCATCGAAACGCTGATCGCTCGTTCCCGGCGCGCCGGTCCTTTAATCCAACCGATTTCACCGAGCGGATCGGCTCCCGAGGCTCGAAGCCGATAATCGCCAGCATAAACCGTCGTATTAATGCAATTAAAATCCACTCTGCCGAGTTTTCCACGGTGGATGCCGTTGCGGGAATGTGCCATCGACCAACCGTCCCGTGCGCAACGCTTTTATCTTAATTGCACGCCTAGAAAGCATCCCGGATTTCTGCGTGTGTGTGGGTGTGTGTGTGTGTTTTAAGCGGTTAATAAAATTTTCATAATTCCAGACCTGATTCAATTCTCAGCCGCGCCGTGGTTCCTTCTGGGCGGCTGATTTGGACGTGTGGCAACAACGATGCGCCATACGCCGCGATGTTATACGGTCTGCTAAACTTTTCCAACTCCTATCTCCCTTTTCCACGGCGTCGCGTCGCGGGTGGATTATTTGCTTCTAAAAAAACTCCTCCCCCAGAAGGGGGTACATTGCCCATTGGCAAATGACAACGAGTACGATGATGTTGAGGATGATGAAGCTGATGGGTTTTTGAGTTCTACGAAGCCATCGGTGACACTGCAGAAACGTCACAGCGTTGAAGCGATGGTAAGTGGCGTTTACAGAAAGGCGTGGAAAAAAATCAAACGAACCATTTCCACCGAAGTAATGTGCATCGTTTGATGTTGCCCGGAACCGTACCATATGGGTTTCAATCTGCCACGTCCAGCTGGGTGGAGAAAAAAATGGTCCCATCTCCCGTTGGGAATATCACACTGCCGGCAAGAAAGTGTCTCATTACGAATCGTTATGCCAGCTTTCGGTTCGTTAAAAGCTTAATTCTCTCCCGTACCGGGCATGTCTACCGCCCAACTGCCATCGGATGCGCTTTTGCAAAATCCTTAATTTTCATTTGGATTAGCGCACTGGATGGGAGGCTATTTGACAATTTGGCTGATTAAAATCGAATGGCCGTTGGCTGGCATGGCAAGCTCAGCTAACGTTCAATAGAAATGCTTTTAAAATGTTCACACACTTAGCTACATTGTGGGCTTGCTTTTGTAATTATAAAACTATTTTCCTTTCCAGTGATATCATTCACCGGGGAATGTTTCGCTTGTGGTGGTGTGGAGTATCCGACAAGGAGGTCCTAATCCCGCAAGTATCTTCTCGCAAGCATCGCCACCACAGTCGAAAACGAAACGGAGCGAGCTGGTGTATGATTTTCCCATTTTAAATCGTTCCAATTGACAACAGATGGTGAAAGCGATTCCGGCTAGCATATGCTGTACGGGAGCGCTTTGTTTAAAGCTCGGTTTACGTAAAAAAGAACGAAGCGCCAACCACTGCTTTCTTAACACTTCCCGGTTATGGTTATGGCACTCGGTGGATGGGGCTGTGTGTTTATTTATTTTTGGAACAGTTTTGCATAATTTCTACCACCATTTCGGGACATGAACACGACTGTTAGGGCGCGTGTTTTTCTCAGCTCGGTTAAACGATTACAATTAAGGGTGGAATGATTATTGCCTGCCGAAATAGAGCAACGGAAAATTGTTGCTGTGCCGTCGATTGTCGACCATTAAAAGTGTTCCGTTCCATCATTTAAACAGGGAAGGTGTGTAGTTTTTCATGCTCAGGGGAAAAGTTAAAGTTTAAAACAACGAAGAAGAAGAAAACAGCGTATTAGTGACAAAAAAGAAACAGCTTTAATGAGCTCACGTCCTTTCGCTAGCGATGTCTTTTCCGGCGTGCGAAAAAACATGCTGAAAGTGAAAACGATTTCACAGTTTTCGTGGCTCATTTGGTTCGTGGTTCACCCACCCCGTGGCCCACCCCGTTTCGACCCCTCTTTGCACCCAACAAAACATCTTATACCGGGCAAAGGAAAGAACAAAAAATGACAACACCATCCGTGGGTGGAAAGGTGTCCATCGTTCCCGGAGGGATCCGGGAAGGCATCAAATTTATGACTCCTCATTTCATATGCTGCCGGCGTGCGACGTGATGGTGTTCCGTTTATAGCCGATGATGATGGTGTTGGGGGATGCCGGGAATCGGATCGCCCTTTGAATCCTTCCGATCACCGTTCGCTCGCCGACTGCAAAAGGTGAGTACGGCGAGCAGAAGGAAAATCTCTTCACACGTTTGCCAACGGCGGTACTGGGGCGGGTGGCAAATAAAGCAAACCCCGGTGGTTGCCCCCGGGAACGAAAAGGGTTATTGGATTGGATCATACATCATGCAGTCTTTTGGGAGATAGTTATTTGATGAAATTTTTTGCCCCAAGCGAATCTTTCTTTTCCGCGTGGGATTGTTGTTCGTCTTAAAGAATTTTAAGGGTTCTGGTGAAAATTTTCAGTACGATAATGTCTTTAAATTCTGGCTTTATAGTGGAGCAAATACAAAACTGTTTCAATGTATGCCTTAGCGGGTGCTTTACTCTGTTTCAATAATTATTATTCGGATCCTTACGCAAGAACAAAACCACCGCTTCGTGATTAAGCAATACTCTCTCATGCGAGAAACAAGCTTAAGAATGGTTGATTTTCTCTGCGTGCCAAACACGTGAATGAACAAACCTTTTAACCTGCAGGTTAACTGTATACCTGGTGCTGAAAGCGGGTTACAGCCACTGTAAAGTAATTTGTGCGTTTACTACACTTTCTCACTCCCTGACGGCGACCCGGGCACATTCACTGTCTGGTGGAGACGTTTATCAAAAGTGGCCCAGGAATGTTTCGGAAAGCGTGTTACCCGCCCTTCGTGAAACCCGCAGCAATGTGGAAGCCAACCAAGGAACTGAGCAGTTCCCGCTTGCACATCGGTTTCAAAGCGACGCAACCTGATCCGTGCCGTTCGCGAGCAACCCGATATTTCGGGCACGCCCAACCGGCTGGAAAACTCCACCTGTCACGGATGGCAAACACAATTATAATCCACTCGGCCCGTCAAGGCCACATGTATTTCGGTGTGGGCTTTCGGTTGGTTCGTACCAGCAGCATCTGTTCGGGGTGTAGCGCGCGGAACATCCTGCAGGACTCTTACAGCGACGAGTATCGTGCGACAGCAGGATGTTTTTCCTAGAGTTCCCAGACCGGGTCTAGAAGTGTTGGGGAAATTGCGGGATCGTTTCCACAAAATCATCCAGCTTAAGGGAATTATAAATAGATTTATCTTTCACATTGTTTTGATGGTGTAGGTTTCATAGAAAGTAGCATGCGTATTTTCCTTCAGGATATTGTTGTATGATTTAAAAATCCTGCCAGCATACTTCAGAATCAGGAATTCACAGTAGTAATGTCGTTATTACTTCCAAATAAATCAAAATAATGTTATCGCACCTTTTTTATGTAATAATTTATTTTTTATAAAGCTTAACTAAGTACCAATCTAACGAAACACGAAGTAAAAATCTTTCCAAACAATCCACAAATCTTGACGCACCAAAAAAGAAGTCATATCAATTTTTAACCATTCAGAAAAAAAGCCACCAACTAAATCTTGGCACTCGTCTCAATGCACAAATCTTCCCGTTAGCCAATGGCTAAGCCACCGAGGCACCGAGCTGAGCCAGCCAATTAATATGAGAGGCAAAACTTATCCCTAGCTCTGTGTGCGCTCGGATGAATAATTTTCACCAAGTGCCATTTATTATTCACCGTCCCAGTTTTACGCCGGACATCTGCGCCGTTGGAGGACGAGATGTTGCATCAGATTTGTTCTCGCTCTTTCTCTCTCTCTCTCTCATTCTCCTCCCCGGTCGGATTTTCTCTGTTTTAGGTAGAAGAAAATGAAAAGTTTTTCCACATCTCCCTCTATCCACTTCGTCTGGAGTTACCTTCGTTAGGACCGTTCTTTCATAAGTTGAGAAACTATCTACTGTGGAAAGCGGGCTGAAAAAACCCGCAAATGGCAAAAATAGAAGCGATAGAGAACGATAATTCAGATTGGTATGGTATGGTAAAGAAAATCTACTCCGGCTAAAAACCCGGCAAAGCATTTCAAGCTCAATTGCACGCTATTCATGGGGCTCTTGTATCACCAATTAAAAATGTATATACATTATTCAGTGGGGTAGGATCAAAACTTTCCCCCCCAAACACGCGAGCACAAAAAAAAATGCTGATCGAAATATACGTGCCTTCGGGCATTAGTGTCACGATGTGATGGGGCAGGATGAGACAGCCAAATGGAATGTTAACTTCAGCATCCACTACGTTAGATTAAAAATTCAAGGAAAACGTCTTCTTAAAGTTGGTTTAAAAATAGCAGTGTCTTGATGTACATGCATGCCAGAAGATAACGCTCTATTCCCTCCGCCATGTCGGAGCCACTTTAAATCACACTTTTCTAATGGTCCTCTTTCTTTGCTTTTCCCGATGTCTTTCACAGGAGAAGCAGCTAGTCAAATACTCAACAAAGCGGAACCACTATTCATCTCCAGATCGGAAGCATTCAAGTTCGCTGTCGGCGATACGATTACACTACCCTGCGAAGTAGCCTCTCCAGGTAAGATTTCCGGTTTTTTCCCACTCGCACACAGATACAACCATCTCCAAGCGCACAATCTTCTTGGGCAGCATCTTCTCGAATGGGAGAAACCCTTTCGAACCAACCCCTCCCTGGTGCCGCATCTCGCACCAAGCAGCAAACAAATGGCTGCAAGGAAGGCATTCATTTTTCAGATTATTTTTTATACCTCGCCGGATCGGGTTCCCCCCGGGGGAGCCATAACAATGTGGAAATTATCCACAGGAGTCCTTCTGGAGGTTCTTTGCGGCGTTCTCGTACACCCGTTGGCTACAGTGGTCAGCAAGCGGCCGAAACAAGCGATCAACCCCGGACAGTTTATCGGAGGCGTTCAACTGGGTCGCCCGTAACCGCCTAATTTGTACCAGAACTCCTTCGGCATGCTGTGCTGGCTAGCACGTGGAGTTTTATTCACGTCACTCGGTGGTCAAGCGAGCATAAGGACACGGTACCGGGGAACGACGATGGGCCTTAAGGTTGGGCCAAATAAAACACAAATTGATTTATCCCCTTTTTTTTGCTGCGCCCAAACACGGTCGTTCGTACCAGAGCGCATATGGGTTTGTGGATGAACGTCCCTTGGGGAATGAGCAAACTGGATCCTTTTTTTTTTTGCTCGTTACAAGTTACGCTTAGCAAGGTGAGGCCAAATCCAGACACAAACACACGACAAAAAAATGTAATCTCAAACTCAGGATCAAACTAAAAAATTACTACAATGTCGAGATGGGACAAGATCTTTTGGTTGGGTTTTATTGTATTATGAAACATATTTTTCTTTCGTCCCTTGGCAAGCAGTTGGGCAGTGTTTGCGAATGGGATTTCTACTAAAAAATATCTCAAACTTCATTTGTGTGGTAGGAAACAACGTGCAGTTTGGAGTGAGATATCCTTTGATCCTGTTCCTCCGGGGTGGAATGTATCATGCCTTCAAAGAAGAATTCGATTCATTTTCTCTTAAAGGGGTCATTTTTTTGCTTCATAAAAACTATTTTCAGGACAAAACAATATCACCATAATACGAAAGCTTTGTTTAAGTGGATGGAAGATTTAAGTGGAAATCTTCCTTGATGTTAGTGTCGTTTCTAACGAAACTTAATTGTGCGAGCTTTTCAATCGCGAACTGCAAATGCTGCCAAAATATTCGTACCAATTCGGACATAAATTCCGAAACCCGGCTGTCAATAAAACAAACAATCGCCGAGCAATAAATCAATCGTTTGGCATTGTTGCCCCTGACCCCGAGTGCATTGTTTGGAGCATTAAAACTTTAAGCTAAACCCGTAACGCTCCACCGAAAGAAATATGCCACTGAACTGTTTATGGTGCAGTTAAATGGAAAATAAATTACAACTCTAGCACACCGCCGGCCTCCCGTTGCCCGTCGATTTCTTACCGTCTGTGCTCAAGACACCCGGCTCATCATTATGGCACCGGGTAGCGTGAGAAATGCGCGTCGGAAAAACCTCAGCATTCGACAAATCCGCACCACAAACGGGACCGATCAATATTTAATGTCATCGTTATGGATGGCAAATTTATAACGACGGTGGAATTCAAAACCACGGAAAAACCTTTTCCCTGCCCCCTGATGCCGAGGTGGTTCCCACCCCGGGACGTTCACAAAATCCGTTTGTTTGTTCCTTCGGTCGGAGCTTCACTTTGTCGGGGCGGTGTGGTTTGGCGCGTGAATAGAGGGTGAGGTTGAAATTTGTCATATTTTTGAATTCATAGCTGTCGTTGGCTTCAACACAGCGTAGGGAGTATAGCTGCAACATTGATGAGGTGGGGAAATGGGTGTGTGTATGTGTGTGTGTGTGTGTGTGTGTGTGTGTGTGTGTGTGTGTGTGTGTGTGTGTGTGTTTTTTTTGTAGTCTCGGCCAACCCGTCCCTTTCGTCGCTCGTGCCACTTACACACACAAACTGGAAAATGGATCGGTAAAATTATTCATTGACCAGAGCAACCAAAGCAACGTGCCAACAGAAATCGATCGGTTTGCGTTGTGGTGTCTGAAGGCAATAAATTTCCCTGTGTCGCGCTAATATGCAACAATACGCTCTAACCGTGCTGTTGGTTTGTGGACCATGCTGACCGTTGGCCAAAACAAGCAAAACAGGACATAAAGAACACGCAAAAATCGAACACGGGCAGCTGGATGGCAAACACTAGCGTCGCCGATGAATGTAACGACAACATGGAAGGGCAGTGAAAATTTGTTTGCGGTCAGGCATAATAAAATAGGGAACGAAACAAACGCTGACCTCGCTGGGATGGACGGCAGCGCACCACGATCTAAAACATTACCGATCAATAAGTGAGGTCTGGAATTTTTAAGCGAAGCAATATGTTACCGAAACCCGCAACATATTGATTGTTGCTGGTTGGAGATGAAAAAAACGCATCACCAGATCTGGTTAACCGCAAACAGTGACGTTTGGTTTGAAATCCCAGAATGAATTGTGTGTGTGTGGAAATTATAATACAACAATGTAAGCCGGTGTAACCTGACTAACTCACGACCGCATCCATTATTATCATCAAGCGAGACTCGTGCCGGCCATATAATAATAATATTAATTTGCACTGGTTATTTTCCTTGCAACCGGAGAACCGTTCGCAACTCATTAGACGAGAATAAATCAGTGCTACAGGTGATGGACGATACTGGATCCCTTGTCCTACCAGAACGAGCTCACAGGCATCACACCTAATCGCTAGGATATTTTGCGTGCCGATCCAGCTACATCCAGGTCGGCCGAGACCGGGAACACGCTCCAGAACGTTATATATATCAGCGTATGCCAAAGGTCAGCCGTACAGTTCCAGACATACCATCCCGTGCAGAGTACCCAGTAATCAGCGGCCATTCATCAAATCCTTGTATCAGCAAACACGGCATGCTCGGCACAGGAAAGATACACATCCGATTGCATACCCAGCGGCAAACCATCACGCCCGTTCGCCCAATACTCGCAACCCCATCCGCTTCCTGTCTAGATGATTTTGCGATACCCTGTGTCCCGGTGTGCTTGATCCTGACCTATTGCTAACGACATTAATCGATTTGCTTTGACAGTTGTGTAGCAATAGCTCCTGAGGTCGATTGTCGGTCAGACAGGTTGTGGAGAGGGGGGGGGGAGGAATGGAAGTGGGAGTTGGGAAGGAGGAGAGCTTCCGGTACCGACTACGGACACGGACACTGCGGCCGAGTTTATTTTGATTGCAAATTCAATCAATATCCTTCGGGCGAGACCATCGGTGCTGATGGACACTTTAGATGGTGACCGAATGGTAAAGGTGCAACACTGGCCACTAATGCACACGGTACAGCGTCTGCTGAAGGCCAAACGGTTCAGTATTACAGTGCTTCTTATACCTCGCTATGGGTGATAATAATAGGTTTTAGTGTCCAAATTGAACAACACCTTAACGGTAACGATTGGGCACTGTCAGAAAAGCAATCATTGGAAATAATATGATACAACCTGCTGGAAGGCATAATCTTCAGGTGAATGACAATTGTAACACGTGTTTAGCAAAAAAAGAAGCGAGCAAAACCTTTTTCGAAAATAGAATTGTTCACCTCAGACAACCGACGGGACCAACTTATGTGCATGCGGAGCAACTCATCGCAATGACAAGGATCGATCGCACTGCCACATCAAGCTGTCAGGTTTGCTTATTGGTTGAAAGACCCAAACCCAATCGTTCCCCCCGATCATTCCAATTTAATAATCCCTTTTTAATAATCCCACGTTCATTGTTTCTGCCGGAGACATGCGAGTATCCTTGGGAGAATCGTACCCCATATCCACAACGACGACCGTACTGACGATCTGTTCATAATTTAAAGGACACTGTCCGAGGCACCTTTAGCGCTGCCCGGCCAGCACGTTGGTAGACAAATCGGAATGACCTTTTTATCGATTCGGCCCCTGCGAACGAGACCCAACGGATGGACCGCTCGGTGGTACAATTATTTATGACAATCAATCAACGACAAGCACAGAAACCGCACCGTCAATAAGACCGATGACGCCGATGAGCTGCATGCGAACGAGCGGACGAATTTGCCGGTACATGTCGCTTTGAAATTTTATCGATTCTGGCAACACGGCAATCCATGGCTGCCACGGTGACTTACAGCGCACAGTGCCCATGTGGTTGCAGCGTACGAACCGTGCACCGTTCCCAGGAACAGTGGCCAGAGACTCAATTTGAATTGTGTCAAAAACAGATCCCTTATTGGATGTTGGACTTCTCCCGGTTGCACCAACTTGGCGCACACCCCCGGATATGGCGCAAGTTGTACTCTTGAAATCGAGTACTGTCCTACGTCCCACGGCTCCATGAGTAGCACGGTACCCATGGTACCGTAGCACAGTACATCACATTTCTTCACATTCAGGTGTTTTCCATGGTTTTGCGGAAGGCTCGGTGCTCAAACGCATGTCTTCTCAATCAGATTGCGTTGTACGGTGCTATCGAGCAACCGCTTACCACTGACACGTCAGTTCGGGGCCGGATCAACAACATCATGCCCGGTTCCCACGCAGACCGGGCCACGCACCTTGGAAACGAAAAATGGAAGCTAGAAAATTCGAATGACCTCACATTACTCTGCTGGATACTTTCTTACGCGCCCGGCAGGGCAGAGCGACTCTCAGCACGGTAGCGCCTGAAAGTAGGCTAACCGGAAAATGATAGCCACCCATCGAGGAGAAGAAGTCAGCCGGCCGCTTCAAAGCGACGGCAACTGATGCTGACAAGCTTGGCGAAATGTGAAGGGACCGCAACAATGACAGACGTGTACAGTAAAATACAAGGCACTTGCCCTGTCTTACGGTGGTCCCGCAAAAGGCATGGTGAAACAAAACCGGCATATCACCGTTCATCCGAGCATGCATTTGTTTCCAGGCCGGCAACTCACTCCCAATTTCGTTTGATGCATGACGCGTGTACCGGTTGTAGCAGATGGCAAGTGCGTACGTATCGATCTCTGCCAGCACAATATGCCAGCATGACGTGTACGAAAGGTACGCAGTCAAAGAGCCGAGCAATAATAATGACTCACAAATGTTGAACAAAGGAAAACTTTATTTTCTGTTATTCATCTGCAGATGGTTTGCCACTGGATCTTTTAGCAGTGCTTCGTTTCAGTTCAAACATTCTTGGAATTGACTACAAGTTTTCTGTTAATAGTACACTCATTTTCAATCTCACAAAGAGCAAGAAGTTTACGTTATACTGACACATTCAATCTGAACAATGTCCAACTATTGGTTCATGGCTTTTATTTTTAAGCATTACATTTTCAACAGCGTATATCTTAATTTTTCAAAAATTCAATTAGTTTATTAATTTTATATGGTTTACGGCAGCAAACTAACCCTAATGTTGTGAAGAGCCTAAGGCAGACAAATAAATTAATAATAATAATAATAATAATAATAATAATAATAATAATAATAATAATAATAATAAAGAGAAAAAATGCTATATTGTTACAACTCACGCTACTGCAGTCCCTAACAAGACTGCATTTTCTTTTGGTTTTGAGAATATCTGGAGCAGTGGAAAAGATATCCAAAAAAATGTTCTCCCTCGATTGTAATTATTTTTTCTAACAAAAAATCAACCGTCTAGTCAAAAGATGAACTCTTTTTGCTGTAAAATGCTTTGAAAAGCTTATTTTTAATTTTCCACTATTTCATAGAACATCCTTTTTATCTATCATTTCCGAGTTTTTCAGTTATCCTCAGAAATTCTAGTAGTCACACAATTATGTTATGGATTGTATAATGATTAAGTTAGAAGTAGCCTTCTTTGAATCGTTTTGTAGCCAATAGGAGACAATTTAAAAGGAGTCACACAGTGTCATTTAATTAGATTAAATGGAATTAGGAGTAAGTTTAAAACTGTTGTTAAATGCAGTTAATCGTCCAGAAATTTCAAACGAACTACTAAGCTTTTGTAAGTAATTAACATAAACATAAAAGTAAACCGTTTATCAAACATATTCCATTAGCCAAATTTAGTGCACCTTTAATTATTCGTTAAAGCTTAGTCCTTTTTTTCTAGCAACTTCCAACCCTGTTGAAAACTCATCCATCTTGTACCGGTTAGCAGTTCAATTAGTTCCAACTCATCTAACCGGTTCGATAACGCTTAGCCCAGCTGATAGCATTTAGTGCCCGATTCGTTACGCAGCCGAAAGCACTTTCCCACTATCAGGTTCGCTTCCGTTTTAATACTCCTTCCAGCCAGAAGCTGCCATAAACCCGGCCGTACCCTTCGACGGGACCGTAGGCCATAAAACGGGAGCAATAAAATAAAATTTGTCTCAACTGAATAAACATTTAGATTATCGCGCGAATTGCTGGCCGAGTTAGCGGGTGATTGGTACGGCGCTGCGTGATTTGCCTTTGGGGACAGGGCTCGCAGCCATGGACACCCTTCACAGCTGGCTAACATGGGGCTCCTGTTGTCATTGACGGTTATCACTGACCGATGCTGCACGGACGGCCACGTTATCTGCAGTGGGGGAAAAGGACACCGTAGGGGGCGCGGACCGACTAAATTACCTATTCAAAAACATCGTCAGCTGGTAGAACACTCGACACTGCGACAATAATGGTCATCATCGAGCTTCCCCCCCAACTGTTCGCGCTCTGTGTCGTTTAACAACTTTCGTCCTCGGTGTCCTAGAATCGGGCAAGGGGCAATAACATTTCATCGACCAGCAGGGCAGTGGTCCGTTGTTTTGGGATCTAATTTTACCTCCCGCTTTAGGACATCCATTTAACGATCGAGTAGACAGCAGAGGTGCGAAGAAGAAATGGACCCGCACCCAAGACGCTAGACAGTTGGGGTTTTTTGGATCAATTTTGCATGTAATTTTATAGCGAAAGACTTCATTAATTTTAATTAGGTTCGTTTTTCGCGTCAAGGGATTTACGGCTTTCGCGGGACCCGGTGGCCAGCTAACTTTTGAGGCGCCCTGCGCAAAACACACTAATGGGAAGGATAGCGCCCGATGTTCGAATGTTTAGTGCGACACACTGCACGGCACTGTCCTTGAAACCGGTTCGGTTCGCTTCTGATATCCCCGTTAATGTTTGATCACGCTGGACCGTACGGAAATCTGAGCTGTGCGTGAGCGGCTGTTAGTGGTGGTTGGGTCGTTTGTAGGAAGCGAACAATCAACAAACACTGAAGGGATAATCACAGTACCCAGGAACAGTAATCAAAACAAGGGTTCCCTTTCGCCGAAGCGGAAGAGGCACTGAAATGGCCGTAGAAGGTTTGGGTGCGTGCTATCAGTTTTATTGCTAACAAGAACTCATAAAAACTTACACTTTATTGCCGTCCTTCGATAAGGCGAAGGTAGAATGGTGCAGATTGATAGCAATGCGCGTAGTCCTCCCTCGGTTCGTTGGCCGGGGCAAAGATGTTCGGTTTGTTTACGTTTGAAAGCATCCAATGTACCATAGTTCACCGAAAATTGAGCACGTTTCGATAGCAGCGAAGTACACTAATCAAACTCCTGCTCTGTACTTTATCCATCCACATCCATAGGTTCGTACGTGCTGGCCTGGAAGCGGGGCATCGCGATCTTGACCGCCGGTTCGGTCAAAGTCACTCCGGATCCGCGCGTTCGGCTCGTGAACGGCTACTCGCTACAGATACGCGATGCAGTACCGCAGGATGCAGGGGACTACATCTGCCAGATCGCCATGCTGGATCCACGAGAAATTACACATCATGTGGAAATTCTTGGTAAGTAATTATGCGGTATCCACAGGAACTGGTTGGACACGGGCATTACAGAGTGGGAATAATTTTCCCAGAAGTGGACAAATTAATGGGTCATCGAGCATCAATCAACTCATTTACATGGAAATGAAGCGCAGGATTTGGTTGATTGCTTCCTGTGGAATTTATAATCTTTTCACATAATGCCCTACTCTTCATAACGTTAACGCCTAAAAGTATGCAAAAGTCTTAAAATTAGTTTGTAAATTACATCTCACAAGGGAGAAAAAATGCCTTAAGCGAATCCTTGTTGGTTAAAATTTAGAGTAGTCATTTTATATTTGTGGAGAATGTTGAGAATTTTTAAAAGAAGCTTATCAAGCCCGAATCTTCGTAACTGACTTTCAACATTGATTCTACATGTTATTTTTTTTTGCTTTATCAACCGTTCCACCGCGTTGACAAAACGTTTCCACCTTCACGAACATGCTTCGAACGGTACGGTATTTTGCTCCCGGTCGACGATTATCAGCCAACTACAACAGCTTTTGCTGGTCGTTGCCTCCGTCGCGCCCCATCACATTCGCACCAGACGGCAAACTTCCCGTCTTTTGTGAGTTGTTTGAACAAATCGCCGATAAGCTCTTCCGATCATCTCACAAGACATCATCTTCCCATCCCTGCGCCAGTGCGCCCATTATCAGTGCCTGCCTCGTGTCAGTAACACTTGTACGGGCGTGGAATCTCCTGCTCAAAACTTTGTCCCAAAACAACCCCAACATGGCGCACGGCCGTGATGAATCATCGATCGTTTTCGTGCCCGATGGCAACGAAAATGTTCCCATTTTCCAATCCACGATGCTTCGCCACCCGCACCAACCCGTCGTTACTGTTTCATTTTCCAAACTTCCCTTCAGCACATCCTGACAAAACGTTCCAGTGGAATGGTGGAAATCTTTTTGCAAAGAAACTCGCTGTCTCGCATGCTGATTTATGGCGGGTTTTTCCTGTTCACCGGGCATCGCAGATTTTCTCCTTGTGTGCACATCCTTATCTAGCGCTGGGACTGGGTTTTGGACCGGCTAGTTGCGCGACACCATACCGTCGTGTGCCGGGTTGGGATGGATTTTCTTGTCCCTTGCGCTACACGGACACTACCCGGAGTTGCAAAAGCACAATCGAACCGTGTATGGGCTTCCGGAGTGAAAAAGTGGTGTAGCGAAGAGGGTAACAGCAAAACACAAAAAAAAACAACACCCTGTCAGGATCAGAAAAATCCGGAGACAACCTTTCAACTTTCACCGCACGTACCGTAACAATCGTAGGTTATTAAATCTTTTTGAGTGATTTCATTTGGCAAAGTGAACGCTTAGAAGGTGTCACGTGGTAGAATAACCCGGACCTGTCCCTCCGGGGGGTTGACCGGGAAAACCAGAGGGATGGGATGGGGATGGGAACAATGAAAAAACTTTTAACCCCTAACACGCCGGGGAGGAACGTCCGGAGCGGAACCATCCTGTGTCAGGATTTATTGGCCGAGGTTCCTTTTTCTGCCAGATACCGAACAGAGCGAATGGAGCGGATGGGGGAATTTACTATTTCCTGACATAACAGTTTGTGGAATCGATATCGTGTAAACGTTCACGAAAAACTTCGAAACGTGTATGTTAACTTTAAACCGTATAGCAAAACGGAAAAGACGTGTTTTAAACTATAGTTTATTGTACTTTCATTGGTAATTGGTCAAAACAGATTTAAATATAAAATCCATTCACGATTATTTGGATTTTGTATATCTTGCGAAATTCAATGCTCGATTTCATTCTACTAATTGAAATAGAACGGTTAGTTTAGAAACAATATCGAGTGTACGAAGTACGAGTGTTAATTACAATCATATTCAAATGTTTCGTTCTTTTACAGAAGCCATATAAAGGGATGGAATACGAAATTTTCCACAATTTTATACCAACACCGGGCTGGTAAAATTAAACAGATAAAAAATAATTAGTGCCATTTGGCAGTAAGTCGTTATTTTTGCCCCGGATTAACCAACATTCTAGCGTAATGATCGGCTTTGGATGCATCGCCCAGTAACACGAATTTCAACAAAAAAAGAACTAGCGTTGCTCTGCTAGCTGATGAATAAAGCGATGCCATTTTATCAAAATCTTCCATTGCTACAGCCGTTCCTGTGTGTATCGGGGCTTGTTAAAACAGAGCCCGCAAGGCATGTTTGAACAGTTTCATGCAATAAAGGAATGACGGGACCTCCGGATCAACTCACATGAATAGGCATGCCATAACGAAGTCAAAGCTCGCATCAAATAGATCATTTAAGAGTCAAATCAAAGTGACCCCGTTAAGCTATCGGGCATGCAGTCGTGCATGCCGGTCGCTTTATTATTCGGGTGCAGTAAGATCAGTGAAAAGCGAGCCTGCGAGGGTTTCAGCCCGTCCACGCTTTGCCACGAATTGGTTCCGATTCGGTTGGAATTTAGCCATTTCGGCATTGGATTGAAATAGAGCGTTTGCTAATGAGCCTTCCTTTCAACACGTTCATTGCTCGTTAGTGAAAACTTTTGTACGTAGAACGTTAGCTTGACTGTGCTGTCATAGGATAGCATAGCGTTTAGTGACAATTGGCCTGGATTAAACCCGAGAGTGTGGTCCATTCGGGGAGACTCGATGCGTTCGGCGATTGGTGAATATGAGCATTTCCCTTTACTATATCTAAAGTTTTTTTTTTATCTAAAAACAAACCAAAAATAAAATTAAATAGCCGATCGTAATACAAAACCGATGTAAGAATATACCCATCAAAGTCCACTGACCTGTTACAACATAATTGACCCCCATTGTTTCTTATTCGTGCAACAAATCTCTCCCACGATCAACCATAATACGGTTTCACTTATTTCCAAATCGAAACAAATTGGAAAAACCAACTCCGATCAACAGTTCGTGCAGAAACGCAGTGAAGTAAACGAAGTGAAAGCGGCGGGAAACGGGAACGAAACTCCACAAAATGCGGGCGACGATTTTTCTTTTCCCTTCGACAGTCTGTTGTCACATCGTTTTTTTTCGCTTATTATTTTATTTCATTTTTGTTTTGCTCCTTTCACCACACCCCCGACACCGCACTGGACTAACAGGGGGGGGGGGGGGAAAAACACTCACATGAAGCTTGTCCCTTTTTTGCTTTCCACACATTCTGACCACATTTTCACCCCCTCGGAGCCGTTTTCCGCAATGCGCTACCATTTCGTGTCATACGTGGAAAACGTTTCCCTCTGGATGTGTTTGTGTGTGTGTGTGGTCCAGAGGAAACGGAAGTCAGCAGGAAAATGAACTTCCACACGAGAGTAGATTTCCGTCCCACCCTCTTGGTGTGAGGTTTCGGGGAAGGAAGACAAAACTCACGTACTCGGGGGGGTAAAAGTTTGCCTCTACCGTACCACCCGTTACCCTCCCGCTCGCAGTTCCGCTCCATCCGACAGATGGAGTAGATTTTAAGCACTTTCGGAAAAATGGGGACCTTTGCTCATACTACGGTGGCTTATATCATCGGCAGTGAGTTCGCCCCTATCGGCACTACAGACCACGTGGTTTATTTTATTTTAGTTATTTTCTCTCTATCCCTCTTTGTAAAGTTCAAATAGCTTCCACTTTCTGGGGTGAGTGAGAGGGAAGGGAAGAATTGAGTAGGGGAAAGGTAGAAAGCAGCCACGCCAGTCGTGTCCTGGGCGCCGTGGGAAATTCCTTCACGGGGAGCTTCCAAACGGCCCGAACGCCGGAGTCAACCGGAATGACTTATGCCATTCCGCCGGGAGCCGTGAGCTTGGGTGGAATGTGAATCGTTCGGCTGTTGTTGAAACCGGAAAGCGAGAGACATTTTGCGCTTTCAGCTGCTGAGCGTGCCCAAAACAAGACGAACGCGGCTCCGGATGCCGCTTAAGGTCCACCCGCTGCGGATGAAGCGGTAGCCGGTGCGCCTGGGAAAAACACGACGAAGCGTTATATGCGTTTGCACAAACTTCAGCGACAAGTCCCTTCGGATTCGGCTTTTTCTGCACCAACGTGACAACAATTCCGCTGGGAGTTGGCGAACCTCGTTTGGCCCGGCTGGTGGTAAAAGTGTACCCTTACTATTGCTTCGTTGTAGTTTTTCCTCCGCTTTCCTACGCACGCTCACATACTTACAGACGCGGCGGAAGCCACACTCGGTGCATGGTTGGGTTGATGCCGGAAATAATAAACTTTTCAGGACACAAGTGCCACACGGTGGGTGTGTGTACGATAACGATTCCGAACTTTGAGACGGCCGTGAAATGCGTCACTGGAAGCACCCTCCCACCGAGAATTGCTCGGGGATAGTTGGAAATGGATAAAAGTGGAATTTATTTCCGCCCAGAACAATCCGAGTACGTGACGTGTCACATGCGTCGCTTCGGGGAAGGAGCAATAAATGCGAAACCTCCCTGCCAGTTTTCCTGTTCAGTATTTCGGCCGAACAGTTCATTTGAGGCACATAATTGTGCCATCAGGGACGTCACTGCCATCGCCATCGCGACTAACGTGTGGTTAAGGAAAATCTGATAAAAGTAATTAGTAGGAAATTCTTTGGGCGGTTTACTGTCATGTGAGAGATTTTGCTTAAATGACAGTTCGGTGGATAATATTAGGCGGTACTTTTCAAAGCGGTAAGTTAGCGGCCTTAAAAAACCGGATTGCCATTATTAATATGCAAAGCAGATTAAAACAAGAAGGTATAACGGAAAGTGACGTAGACATGGAACTCTTTTGCCTTATAAACAGTGTGATGCCATTTCACGTCAATCAATATTACCGTTAGGATAATTTTGTGAATGTTTTTCCTTGAATTTTTAAACCATTATATAAATAAATTCGTTGTACTAACGACCCCCCATAATAATTCTAATAAAATAAAAATTCTCGTAAAAGCCTTCTGATTGGGATTGCAATCACCATACAGCTTCATTACGGTTTCAGAATAATTGCCAGCAATCCAGATATTTCAACATGATTTGTTATTATTTTAAATGATCATAAACATAAATGATATTTTGATCTTAAGTTTCATCTTTTAATGAAACATCTAACCTCACAAAAAAGTCTTCCGCAAACATTAATTTGAAATTTATTCGATTAAAAACAAACTAGCAAGTTTGCATGCTCAACTTACTAGGCTTCGGTTTTTTGGCATTTCATGAATATGTATCATTTCATCCCAATGGCTGGTAAAATGGTTAGGAAAATTTACTAATCAGAGTTAGATAAAGTTTTCTACAATATAAAAGCGAAACTTTCTACTAAAACATGTGTTGTACGTTGAATATTAAGAACAAGATCGCTCAATTTACTCAAAAATCCATAGCAATTGAGCTATGAAATTTTATTTTCCTTAAAACAAACGTTGTTTAAACTATACAACAATAATTAAAGAATATTTTCAGAAAAGTTCTAACACGTACAGCATGGCACATGCCTGAGATATCCAAGACTTCTGTTCGTGATGGGTTTGAACAGTGCATTGAAACGAAATCCTAATAAATTTCATGAAGATTGTTCCATAAAATTTTAAGAAAACATATTAAAGCAAGGGCAATATTTCTATGTGAGGATCATTTACCACCATTATTTTTCCAACTAGATTTCCTAACAATTATTCAATGTTTATATGTTTTGTCAAATATCAAACGATGATTATTTGATGCTTTAACACACACTCTCCCTCTCTCTCTATAACATTAAAAAAGTCGCAAAACATGACACACAGTTGAATCAACATTTATGCGCATATTCATGCTGTATTGGCAAAGGATAAAAATCCTCCCAACAGTAGAACAATAAATTGCTCCGACATCTAATCCACACCGAATCGATTTTTATCGAGCGCGGTTGAACAAAAAACAAAAAGGAAATCGTCACACAATCACAATGCTAAATTCGTGTCAAATCAACTCATCTCTGACAGCGCGAACAGGGCAAAGCGTCCGCTCTACACCGGAAATTCCCATGGCGGCCACCGCCGTTACTCGGCAAACGAAAATTGCATCTCCGATCATTCGCTTCCACCAGTCACGCTCGATTGCATCCGTGACAGTTGCAGCGTTGGTCCGCCTTCCGGAAGCGTTTTCCGAATGGGAAAAATCCTCCCGGCCCGATAACGTGCTTCTTGTATGATGGTTTCAGCAGTGGGAATCGGTGTGTGTGTGTGTGTGTTTCCAATCCTCTCCGTTATTCATATTTTCATTCCACTTCACGCTTCGCCTACGATCATGCAAAACAAATGTACTCGGAAAAGTAGGAAACAAACGACGATCTTTTTTATTTTGTTTTTTGCTTTTTTCCCATGTATGTACACGACCGAGCGGACAGGTGGCTGGGGGTTGGCTTTGTAGGCAGAGTCCTGATCTTGCTACCCGCTCTCAATGGCAGGAAAGCAAATAATGGTCATTCGCAAGGCCGAAATGGCACGAAAAAATGCACACAGGTTCATGACAACGAACGATGCACTGGAACACCACTGGAACAATGAGGCAAAAATTTAGACTCATTGCGAAAAACCCGCCCGCTTCACAGCGGCCTCCATTTTGTCTCAGGCCGGAAGCGCCCTTTTGCTGGTGGGAGAAAGAAGTAGTGCAATTGTCACTGTACGGTTCAGCTTCAAGCTCGTTTGCATTTGTCAGCGAACATTGGCGACAAGACAGCTGGATGAACCTCGCGATACAAAAAAAATGCTCAGGACCAAAACCAGCTCCGAAGCGAAAAAAGAATGAATTAAAAGTTCAAATCCTTTCCACCCCCCCTCCCCATCCCCCTTTTAGTTTCCCACTGGCGATTTGCTGCTTCCACCAGAATATGCATCCGGGTTGTGCCCAGCCAACCGAAGTTTTGGACACCCCCAGAATACGAAACGTGCCGCCAAGCCCGGGGAAAGTCGATGCACCTCAAACTGCTCGAAAATGGTGGTCCAACAACCAAAAAAAAAGGGATAAACCGTACAACAATAGACACAAGTAAAAGGAAATCGGGAACAAAAAATAGATCCATCCAACCATGCTCCCCGTTGGTAGTTCACGTGTGACACATCGTTCCGTTGTTCGCGCATCCGTTGCTAGGGGTTTTGTATCAAAATATGCACACCGGTTTTATGCTGTGTACATAAAGCATTCCCGCGTGTTCGGTCCGTTTTCCTTTGCTCCGCCGTGAGCGCTCACCGTGGCTGGAAGAGCATAAAAATTTACATTTTGATAAACTAATTGGAGATATAACTGTTCGCTTCATGGGAATGCAAATGTTTGCTTAAAACTGGCACCGTCTGTCCGCGTGCGGGCTGTGGCTGCACCGAAATTGCATGCGTCGCCCATGCAACCAGCGGCAGCTGCGTGCCGACAATCCGCCCGGGGGAAAAAAGTTGAAAAGAATTAGTAATCCCAAAGTGAAACCGATGGCAAACATTTGCTATTTCCCCCCCCCCCCACCCTTTTGCAACCAACACGTGGATCAGTTTCCCTAACGATAATGGAGATTAAATTTGCTCCCATTCGCTGCCGATTGTGATCGGGCCGGGAGAGCCCGAAAGCATATGCTCGCGCGCTTTTATTACAAAACAAGTCATGGAACAAACATGGTCCGGGGGAACAAAATAAGTAAAACTCTGTGACCGCACTTTAGAGCGTACGTAACCGGTCGGCGAATCAATTTCATCGTAAATCGTGTACCACAAAACCAGTTGTTTGCGAAAGGAGAGTTGTAAAAGATTAATGTGGGGTCATATTTTTCCGGCCCCTAACTTCGAACATACATGAGTATCGGTTTTTTGTTGCAAAACAATCTCGCCTACGAGCTCGTTGTTTTCCCCCCCTGTTTTGCCATACCCGCGTTCACCTCTCCCTTGGATTGCTCTGTACACCGAATCGTTGCAATCCATTACAAGCCCTGCCAGGAAGCTGGTGGATCGAGTTTTATTGGTCCACATTAGGGACACCCAATCAGCCAATAAAGCCTCGCCATCACCTCACTGCGCAACGTTCCGTTTATGGATGCCATTCTAATCAATAATAAACAAGGCACACCTTCCCACTTCCGGCATGCGGATGGCAAAGAAAAGGACTCTTAATTTTCCAATAAAATACCCCATCTACCTGGGAGTCATATGCCACCGAAGAAAATTGTGCCGTGTAATGAAACGAATCGAAGCATATAAGAAAAGTTCCAACCGCCCACTCTCCAACTGGTGGTTGCCGGATTCCTGGTTCCGGTGTGGAAAGAAATCTCAACCTTCACTGCAGCTTCACCAGGAACGCTACACGAAAAGAAACCGTCTCCGAGATGGAAGGTTTGCTGGCAATGTTTATGTTCTGCATGCCTTTCTCTCTCTCTTACCGTTCAATCTTCAACCCCCCAAAAACCGGTCAGTGCGAGGGAGTGCATGGTAACCTGTGCGCACAGGACACACATAAATACTCCCTAACCTGTCGGACAGCGTCGGTTCGTGGGATGGCAAAGAAATCATGAAGCCCCCGAGGCCGAACGAGATTTATGTGACTGCAAAACTAATCCCAAACTCCTCTCGCCAATAAATCACCATACGGAGAGCTAATAAATAAAACATTTCGAAACCGAAACGATTCCCCGCGCCGGGTACGGGTGGCGCACGCCCTGACGCTAACGATCCGTAGCCGTGCAGAAGACGAACCTGAACTGAAACTTCTGAGGATTCCGTCAATTCCAAAAGCGGTAAAGTTCGAATTTTTCCCTACTGTTTTATTGGTGCTATTCGTTTGAACATTTGCACCTGTACCACCGGTCCGGTGCGCTGACCCATGAAAATGGAAAACCCTCTGATTATCTCGTTATCAGTGCGGTTTTTGGAGTAGCTCTGGTTTTTTGTTCTGCATATCTTAATACCGCGACCGGCCCATTCGGAGATGCCATAAAATCGACGGCGTATTGGGAGTAGACAAAAACCGAAAACTCCCCACAGCAATGCTTTAATCCGAACGAACGTGCCTGCTCCGAATACATACCCTGATTCGGATCATTATTATCGGATCGGCAGTGGCATGAAATATTTGTTGCATTGCAGTCAAAACTCCCCGCCTGGGTTGGATATAGGCAGGGTGACCGTACGAGCCGAAGGGAAGCCGTATAAATTATCTTCAACCGTGTAGCTCAACTGGCTGGCTGGCCTGTGCAACGCACAACCCCTCCATGTGAGTAACCGGGGCACCGAAGTCATGTAATGGAAATAAATTTCCCGCATTCCCAATATCACCCGGTAGCCATTAGTGCCGGGCTTTTGTCGTGTCGTGTAACCGAGCGTTGGGAGTCAATGAAAAATCTACAAAATATGTTTCTGCGGCTTTTGGAACGGGTTGAATGACGCATGCAGGTGCCCTTTAGGGCGAAACATTAGATTAATAAGAGCGAGAACATTTGCATTAGGTATGCGATGGATCGGGATCGAATTAGTGTAACTTTAATATGAATTTAAAATGAGCCAGGGGTTCGAAATTGGGAAATAACTTAAGATAATGGTGGTGATAATCTGTTTATGCTGCAGCTTCATATTTTAAGCGGTTTTGCATATGCTGCTACATTGGAGGAGCCATTATAAACGAAAGCAGTGCGATTGTTGTCCAGGTCCTTTGCGGATTCATTTTTGGGGTCGTTGGGTAACTATAATTTAATTCAATATATTTTTAATATTATGTGGGGCGTCCCGTATTTTGTTAGTAAATAGCACCGATAATAAACACGACAGGAGTAACTAGATTCTCATGTTGTTGGTCACCACTGTGCTTTGGACGTTCGCCTCTGGTTGTTCGATCGATTCAAACCATTGTTGTGAAGCACATTTGGCTCATTAAACTCCATTATTTTTGGATATTGAGGGTACGATGTGGCATGGTCGGCTGCTGCAGATCCAAATGACCAGATCCAAAAAAAAAAACAAGAAGGAATGAAAAGATTGGTTGTAAGATGTATATATCAAACATGGTTATGTATCGCTGATATCAACCGCGACTCGGACATCCTCGAAAAAGGTTTAAATCGATGTAGCCAGATGTGCCAGTAATTGTTCACTCGTTTTTATTGTCTAATCAGTGGTAGATTTAAGTGTAAACTTAGTAGTCGACTTCCAAGTGATGTAAAAATTGAAAATAATAATAGTTTAAAATGCCCAAAATAGTAGAAAGCTCTAGGCCCACGAATGAACATTACGACAATTGCAACACAAACCACACACGTTCCTGCGTCTGTAACACTATTTCACAAAGTCTATGACGTTCCAAGCTCATTTTGAGTTGGTATGAAATAACAATGTCATGCATTTCTGTGGTTTTCCACTGACACTTGCTTCATAAGATTGAAACCCTCATAAAGACGAATATTAGTTCCCTTCCGTTGTCTCTGAGCCCATCTGTCACGCAAACCACATCACTGTTTGGCACCTTTGAGTGTCATTAGACCCGCATTTAGGCACGGTTTCGTCATTTAGCTCACCAATAAAATCCTCCAAACCAACAACCGTCTGTATTGAGGTTGTATGCGTAGACACCGGTGTCTTTGCAAAACATCGTCCGCAGCACAGTCTCGTCGTTTTTACGTACAACTTTCAAGAGAAAAAGTAACGACCATTCCAAACGCCATCATCACCGTCGAGCCACCATCGTTTCAGTGTTGGGCTCAATACAAACAAAAACAGCGATCGTATTTATACTTCACCAACATCGTTTACACCACCATCCCGGCACAGTGAAGAACTGATAAACACAAACACACACGCCTTAAAAACCCATTTCCAAATGTTGCGCTCGGATCGTTACATTTTATTTCCCACTGCTCCAACCGGCAAACGTTGAACTGGGAAAAGCTGAAAACCATTTACATGCCTTCCAAGAATCTGCCCGCGATCTTCACCGATCGTCAAGGAGAGCGCCATTGTTAAGCCCCCTTTTCGGGTGCGACCGATTGGTGAAAACATTACCAGAAAAGCGCGAATGAATTACAAAACAAAGGTTATTAATAGAACAAATAGCGCTGGCTGAAGCGGACCCTCGAAATAAACGGAAACGGTTGTCTAAAACTGGTTGGGTGTTGGGAAATAGTTCAAGCGAAGGAAAACAGGAATGTACCTCTCACTTTTCCACTCCTTTGAGTGGAAAGCTGCCACGAAGAGAACGCTGAAAATAAGAAAAAACCACTACAATCTTACAAATTCCGTGCCAACCGGGCCAATTCGTGTCGGTTCACTTCACACTAGCAAAACACAACGACGCGCCCGTACAACAAAGCCTTTGAAAGCTTTCGATGGAGGCCCCAATACCGTAGTGTTAGTGTGTTGTTTTCCAAATTCAACCTTCCTTTCCCTTCCCCGCCGGTAACTGATATCCTCCCCACCCTCTTCCATCCTTAGCAGTAAACCCAAACACTCTTTAATTTGAAATTAATTACTTGAAAACTCAAGCTCGAGTGGCGTAGCACCAGGAAATGAAAAGTCGACCGGCCGATGGAAAAGGAAATTACGCGCTTTTTGACTACACCTCCCCGACTATTTCCCTCCTTCACCACAACCTGGGACCATCCCGCCGGGAACCATCGGTTGGTTGACTTTTGCCGAATGATGTAAACGTTTTCCTCCTGCCGGGTCGCGTATTTCACACCGCAGACCCGATCGATGGCTGCTGGTACCTTTCGGCAGGAAGGAAGCAAATTTATTCAACTCTTAATTTAATTACACTTTAATTGATTTCCACTTTCGGGACTAATGGTGGGAAACGGTGAACCGTGGGTGAACGTTACGCGCATTAGGGACCCGGCCTCGCCGAACGTTCCCAGCCGGGAAAGGATTGCGATTTCGATCAAAGATGAAAGCTGCCACAAAACTTTCACCCTGACCTTGGAGGATGCGTGGCCGGGCGGAGGTGTTGATGCGTGTTGAAGGATTTACCCGTAGCTAATTTTAGGAAAATCATGCTTTTATTTCATTTTTTTTGAGTTAATCTAATGTTCCATGTTTCTGTTTTTCCCTCGTTTCAGTTCCACCAAAAATCACTCACGTCACATCCGGCGGTCATCTGCAGGTGCGGAAAGGTTCACCGGTGCGGCTCGAATGTTCCGCCATCGGTAACCCAATGCCGAACATTACGTGGACCCGGAAAAACAATCTGTTGCCAAACGGTAAGGATTCACCCGGTTGATGTTTTTCTTGCATCCCTCAATCACGGTAAAGGCTGTCAGAGGTAATGGTATTTGTTTTCGTTGTATTTTCTCTTTTTTGCTGGGTATTGCAAACCAATCTGGCCAAACCGCAGGCGAGGAACAGTTTTCCAATCCCGTATACGTCATCGAAAACATGGACCGGCATAAGGGTGGAACGTACATCTGCACCGCAAACAACGGTGTCGGACAAGTGGCCACCAGTCAAATCATTCTGCATGTTCTGTGTAAGTATTGAAATTTTGTGATTTTCTTTCTATATCAATGCAGAGGAAATTTGCAGTGGGTGCGTAAATTAAAGTAGTTTATGACAACCTTATAAAACAAACCAATATTTGAAATTACTTTTAAATATTTCTTACGTCCAATGGCCTTATAGAGAATTTTGATATTTATTTTGTACTAGAAGCTCTAGTCGGAAAATATTTACTTGTCAAGCACTTTACACCTGTATTATCACTTTAAATCTGCTGATCTGAGTCGATCGAACTCCGAACATGGATAGTGACAGTATCATCTTTTCGCTTATCTCCTACAACCTGTACCAGGGCAACGAACACCAACCAAACGATCCAATAAAAAAAACCCTCCAAACTGTCTCAACTCACGCCAGTAGCTGGAATAACTCATCAAATTCTCGAACTATTCACCCGCTAACTCACACCGTACCGCGAAACAATCTCATCATGGTTTGCGGACCATCATCCGTGCGTTGGACAGCGTTTGGATTGGTGCGGGATACTTCCACTTTTTTGTTTCGTTCTGCCCAACCAACCATGCTACATCGAAGGTTACCAGATAGAGTTTGTGGTAACTTTTAATACCATCGTCACCTCGGTAGAACGTTGACGCATCACGGTACATTTCGACCTGACCTGACAAAACGCTGGCAAGGTCTCGGTGGGTTGTCTGGTACAAAAGTTTACTTTCAACATGTTGTACGGAGAAACTATTTCGATAGCTTTTCTGTGGAGGTAAAGTGTTTTTGGGGTAGCATCGTGCAAACAGATAATTGGAAACCGTTCACTCTTCGAAGTTGCTCTTAAAATATGAAACTCGAATAAAACTTTACTAAAATCCCGTTCACGTTGTTGTCCGTAACTGGATGCCCGTTAGCTTGGACAAATGTATGATGGAATGTTCCAAATATTCAATGTTAATAATCCAAACCTGAGTCACAGAAAGATTGAGTCAATGACGGACTAGCCAACTACATAAGCCATTATATGGCTGGTATGACCGAATAGATCCGTAGTTAGTTCCTGTTTGCTGAAGAATGACAGGACCTTATATGAGTTTCAAAATATTCACCCCTGCCTTCTCGTGTCCAACGGAAGCATCGCGTCTTACAATACACACTTCACAGGCAAAAACCCCACAGGTTCATTAAAATCATACCTTTTGCTGATCGTAAGTGGACGCCTCTCACATACTTGACAAACGGTCCCCCATCGTACCCATTGCGTGTGACCGTTGCGTGCGAAAAAATGTCAGTATTTTAATATGCTGCTAGCAGTTAGCTTTATGTTACCCTTTTTGTTGCGATTTCCAGCATTCCGCCCAATGTATGGCGGTTAGTAAGTATGGTTACAGACCGTCGGTCTAACGGATCCTGCAAAACACGAGACACTATCGATAGCGTGTGGTTACGAAGGGGGTTTAAGATACTCGCCGTGTACAAATCAGCCCTTGTTGGGTAGCGAACCTAACGAGCCCCGGACAGTCTCGGAGCTCATAAGCATCATTGGCTGCAGGTATGAAGTTTCGTATTAATCTGCATATGCAAATGCAAACCAACCTGCCTACCAATTTTCCGTTCAGTAGCTTCCTCTCTTTCTCTCTTTAACTGATTTTTCCTGGTGGAAAATTCTGTTCCAAGCGAGTAGGGCCCCAGGTTTTGAAACAAACCGTGCATTTATCACATAATCAGGCTCACCAAACACACAGCGTACCCGTTGATAAAACCCTTTCATTATTTTTGCTCTCCAGTGACACGCTGGTCCTGGTCCGATCCGCTCCAGGGTCAGCGTTCCAGCACGTTTGCCAAATGCTCGCGCGGTAGGTGCGGAAAAGCATTCGTGATAAATGAGATTCCATTCCCAAGGGTGCTGCTCGAAATCCTAGCACCGGAATGGGCTCTGGTCACACGAACCGATGCCTCCTCGTGACTCTCGCTAGCGATAGGGAGGGAATTTTCCTACGAAATTTTCCTACCCCATGCATTTGAATGTCCGCAACCCTTTTTTTCCTTCGCTGGCCGGACGTGACGCAAGGACGGAAAAACAAAAGCGAAAAACTTTACACGCACACGGTAAACTACACCGCACACAGGCGTTAGATAGGCGGAAAGCGATGACCAACTCGAACAACTGGAGAAATAGACGACAGTAGGCGTAAGGGACAAGCATGAAAAAGAAAGGAACGTGCCAAACGGTGTGGCGTCGAAGATAAATAAGGTGAAAATAAATTGGAATTTCAACTGACCTTTTGAAGGGGGGAAGGACCATTGCCATAAGTGACCCCTGAGCCTTAGGAATGCCTTAGGAATAACGGCTAGTGGTGAAGTTGGAAGCCACATGATGACAGATTACGATGGCACGTACCACGATTCAAACGGACCCGGACGATAATCATCCAACGTTGGTGACCCTTGCCGGTTTCGTTCGCTTAAAGCTCTCTCATAAACGTTTCACTCTCGAGTGGCCTTCTCGGTGTCGGAAAAATCGCATACACACGTTGCATACGTTCCCGTTCGGGTCAGTCGTTCGGGTGCATTTTAGCAAGCGCGCACCCTCATTTTACGCCCCGCCAGACACGTCTAATGAATGGTTGGGAACCGTTTGTAAACCGGCCGTACCCACCGGCGCCTGCACATCTGCAAAAAAACAAACTGCCAACATTCAGACGCCCGGTCAGCAGAGTGGTTTTGTGTGGCCGCTTTTGGCCGGTTCTCGTGAGATGCGAGGTGAAATGCGATTTTCATGATGAAACAACAAATAATTGTAATTTTTATGGCCTTTCCGTGCTGGCGAGTCGTTTATTCTGACTTCCCCCGGCCGCTTGTAATGGTATGGCTGTGTTTGCGTTTTTCCAAGATTCGTTTTTTCTTTTCTTTTTTGGTTTTCTCTCCGATTTTGCCGGTAGGTTAAACTGGCCCTAGCGTTCCTGTCTACGAAGCTATTTTTGTGTGAAATCGAGCTTGTGAAAATAGGCTTTACTTCCTGCCACCAGGTCTCTTCCACCCTTAGGGCGGCTTGTTGCCCGTTTGACTGCGTCAAGGTGAAAAGACAGCAATTTCGCCATTCCCCCACGGTGTGTGTTCGCTACGTGCCGGCAACGAAGCAAGAGAATTGGAAGTATTTGGCGTGACCTTCTTCGTGCCGTGGTTTGTTTTCTTGCGGTGTACTCTCTGCCTGTCAAACGCAATCATCCCATACTCCCTCGGGGAACTCAGGTGTAGATTTGAATTATAGCAGAAGCGTAAAATTAAGCACTGAAATCCGAGTGACAGCTGCTACCTTTTTACGCCACGCCTTATGTTGCATTTTCCCACCACCACCCACCCCATCAAACCTTCTGGAAGAAGTAAGCAGCATAAATAGGGGTTCACTTGCGGGAACAAGGACATTCCGTGCGGAGATTCCGCATTGGGTGCGGTGAGACGCACCCGAAACGAGCCCTTATCACGAAGCTTCGTCGTCATTGTCCCCCTCTCGATATGTGTGTGTGCTGATGTGTGCGTGAGTAAGCGTTTTATTTTATTCGCATTTTGTTATTTCAATCCACGATGCGAGCGATCCGGCCCGCCACTACCACCGTAATGTGATGATGGGTTCACAACGATTAGCAATTAAGATAGGAATCGGTTTCGCCTTTCGCCACTTCGTGCGAGTGAAAATGGGGAAAAACTTTCGACAGTTACCGTTTGCACCGCCGGCCTGGGCATATTGTCCCCGTTACCTTAAATTGGGATTTACTCGCCAGAGACTCAATTCTATTGAAAATTAGATTCCTCGCACGAGTTGATTTGGGGATTTTTTTTATATCAACTAGCCGCCCTCATTTGCATGTTGATGAATAAACATGAGACGAGAAGGAAGAATGAAAGATAGCTACTGAAAGCGAGTGTGTGCGTTGGTCAACAGGACGAAGTGCAGCAAGTGCGTATAGCAATCAGCAGTTCATTGTTCTGTTAAAGTGATGAAAAGCTATTAAACTATTTTAAAACGTTAAGCCACACTCTTGTCAAAATTTGTCCCAGTGTGAACGGCATCAATTTTATACGGGTAGCCCCCGTTTGAAGTGTAACAAAAAGCCATGTTTTGTTAACAGTGTACTAAAAGTCAGCCCCAAATCGTTTTGGTTTCTTTCGAGCAAATCGCTTCCTATTCGAATAAAATTAACATTTATTGAGCCCGCATCATGCGGCCACTTGACTTTTCCATTCCGAATAAACTTAAGTTTACGGTACCCGTATTCACTTCTTCGAAACAAAACCGCGTGAACAGAAAAGAAAAATCCATTCACGCTTGGCATTGATCCAACATGGCTTCAACATCCGGCCATTTGAAACGCGAACCCTTTTCTTTCCATTTAATGGTATCGTCCCCACAATGCCGGACGGCCGCTTCATCCGTCAAGTATGGAGCGCTTTATTTCGCCGTACCACGCACTTCCTGTTAGCTTAACGTACTCTCTAATTATAATACACTTTTTTGCGATTCTTTCCCGAAAAGATTTACGGCCAAATTTTGGCCTTTGCTTTGCTTCTGTCTTAATACTGCCATAAGACGCACACACACGCACCTTTCTTCGGAATATAAATTTAAGGGGTGCAACTAAAGAAGTGCAAAGAAAAACAAAAACCAACAAAACTCATGCCTCATGGGATGGGTGGAAAATAGGCGCAGAAAGCCGAGAACAAGTCTATTACCCCTTTAATGGTGGAGCATAAAATTATGCTATTTCCTATTCGTATTACCCACGAAACGAACGAACCTCATCGCTCATGCAGCTCGCACGGTTTCAAAGGTGGTGGTGAAACTACCCTTATGCGCGTGGAAAAACAAAACCTACCATTTTGGTCCCCCTTTTTTCCCCCCGTATGGTCCCGTGTGTGGGTGAGTGAACCGTGTGTTGAGCTTACCGCGCGTATATGTCGAACATGTGAGAACATACCGGCGAGCGAAACTTATTGACCACGCTCATTGTGAAAATCTACCAAGGGTGGGAAAATGGAGGAAACTTTTACGAGCATTAGCTACCGTCTGTTAATAGGCAACTAACACCCGTACCGCACCTTTGCTGCGGTTTTGTCCTTCCACTTCCACCCATGCCCCGGGGAGGGCCCGGGAGTTTAGTTTCGGCCAATTAGCCACGAGATGGCTCGTATTTCCCGGGCCAGCCAAACCGGAGGGAAACCCCGCAGTACGCTTAGCTACCCCGGGGTGGGGAATGGGGCGGAGAGGGGTGTTAGCGTCATTTGACATTTGACTTCCTGATGATGCCACTTCCCGGTAGTGCCGCACGAACTTCCGGAAACTTCTGGCCACGAGCCGGTACGGTTGAGTTTGAGTACGCAATGGCCACAAGCTACCAACTGAAGTGCAGTACATTTGAAGTTTAGAATTAATTTAATTATACACCAGCGGCAAGCTTGATTGTTTCTCCCACTCTTCCTCTTCTACACTCCCCCATCTACCTTCTTATCGTACGGACGTCACCTTTCTACTGGCCATTTGCATTTTCGTGCATTAAATTCAATTTTCTTGCTCAATTGTTTTGCGGTTGTGGCGTGCGGTCGCTTCCGTTTGGAAGCCGGTACAAAACACTCACAACAAAACACAACATAAAGCTGCTTCCTAATGCTTCATAAAATGGATAAACCCGGCTGTGCCAATGAGGCCACCAACATGGCCGTGTTTTACTCAGTTTTCGGGCATGACGACTGCACCATTCGACGGTGCTTTTATATCGTTCTATTCCTTTATTGTGTTTGCTTTTTTTTGCCACCCATTTCTTTCAGATCCACCTGAGATAAGCGTCGAGAATCCGATCGTGTACTCCGGCGAGGGCCAGGAGGCGATGCTCGTGTGTATCGTGCACGGTGAATCTCAACCGGAAGTAAGTAGTTTTCCGTGCAGTTCATTGCGTCGCTAAGTGCTTAGGTGTTTGCTTTACTCCCTTTTTTTTGTGTGCCACCGTTAAAGTTACGGTGCTTGTTTCCCGTTAACTAGCTTACACGGCTTTAGGCATTAACGCTTATCGGCAGGATTTATTATTTCCTTTCAGTTATGCTACAGAAAAACCGTACCATTTATGCTTGTTTGCCTTACGGGTAAAATAAGCATGCAATCGGGATTATGTACCGAGGATATATTGACTTGTTTTCTTTTTTTATGGTTAAAGGTTATTATTAACTTTTTTTTTCAAATTTCTGTAACTCACCTTGGTATGATAGGAATCTATGCAAAATCTCGAGAAATCGATGTTCCTCTGTGCTAACTGATTGCGCTTCATAACCGCTAGCCCAAAACAAATGGTTTTACTATGTTTACTTTTTTCATTCTTCTTCTCCCACACTGCCTTTCTTTCCGCTATCTCTCTCTCTCTCTCTTTTTCCTCTCTTCTCGTTCACTATCCTCGTCTCGTTTCTCACCAACTTCTGCCACTGATACACGTGCTTTCTACCACGCTGAAGGTACTGTGGCACAAGGACACGATGCAGATCGACCAAACCGAGCGGCACGTGATCGAGAACCGGGGTGCCCGCCACACGCTCATCATCCGGAAGGTGCACCCGCAGGACTTTGGCAACTACTCGTGCATCGCGGACAACCAGCTAGGCAAGACGCGCAAAACGGTGACGCTGACGGGCAAACCGAAGGTGGCGGTATTCCGATCCGTACCGAACAGCCAGTGGAAGGACAAGTACAACATCTCCTGGATCGTCGACTCGCACTCACCGATCGAGGAGTTCAAGCTGTACTACCGGCAGGTGGACGGGGAAACACTGCAAGCGCAAGAAGGCGTCTTTCTCGACACGCGGAAAATGCATCACAGCTACGTCGGTGATAATGTACGTACCAGCCCAATGATTTAGTTGTCCCATTCCAGCACTTTGACAGACATTATTCAATCGAGTAGTTCATAGAATTGCCTACCTTCGGGCGGCATTCAGTCGTACTAAGTAATTCAACTGTCAGGTTCACTAATATTGTCATCATAAACGTCAGTTCAATTTGCTTTCCAATCGTTATCGGATTGAAGTTCTTCACCTCCACTCCTGTTCCGTCACTCGTGCCAATGGTTCGGGTCAAATTTGTTTCACGCTTTTATTGAAGATGTCATTTTCCGTAGGCCGACATGGGACGATCAGCACCCTGCTGTACCCACCGTTCCGAAGTCCATGTTCATCGCACCGCAACAAAGACATGGAAGTGGAAGAATTAATTTAATCCCATCTGGTTCATTCGTTTTCTCGTTCTCGGTGCGGTCCATTGTGTGCGTCCCATCCATCATTCGGGGATCTTCCCAATCGGACTGGGAACTGTAATGCTGCTGCGCTACTGGAACTGCTGTGCACGTGAACGACCATCGTTCACTCGCTTTCGGTATGGGATGGAAATTGTGCTGCACGCACCAACACCCTCTAACGGTGGAAAAATGTACGATGATACGAAAAAAAAAACCGAACACAAATACCACGAAAACGTTCATCTTGCCATCAAATCCCGCAATTTGTACACGGAATACCAATCTTAAACCGATGTCGTTTCTACTACACGTTTGTGGTCGACGTGCGCTGGGAAATGGAATGAATACCGCACCAACCTTCACACAACACCGGCAATATCCGACAACAACAACAAAACTGTCCCCAATAATGCCAACTAACGCTCGGCAGATGTTAGACTACAACCGGAAAATCAACTCGTTCGATAGCTACTCGTACAACAATGGCTACCACAATCTGCACCACAAGTGGTCCAAGACGGACTGGCGGGACATTGTGCTGCCGGCCTTCCCCTACTCCCACCACTACACCCAGGGCATGAGCTACCTGATACGGGGTCTCGAACCGGACCAGCAGTACGAGGCACGGGTTCAATCCAGGTAATTATTGATGAGTGATCATCCAGATTTCTAGCCCGGCTCCTTCGGGACACTGCAACCTTTCGAGGCCGGATCTTCCAACCCGGCACACGTGGCCGGGTTCTATTTCGGCCAATAGCAGCTGTGCTTCTCCAGGTCGGTAAGAAACCGACGAGCATGGTGTAGACTGTCTTCCTGTCGGCCAGTGTGGAGGAGCATGATTGGGAGCTTTGGCTTTTATAATCCGATTCGTACGAGCCTGATCTACAGCGGGCGGGAGCATTCGATATGGAAGAAAATTAATGGTTTCTGCTTTCAACCAGCTTCCAAAACGAGTGTCTCTTTTCGGGACGGCTCTTCTCATGCATTGGACAACTTTCAAACTTTGGGGTTGCTCATGTAGAAAAAATGGCATGGTTACCACCCACACGTATGACAATTGAAGACTGCTTCATCGGAGCCACACTGTTGGGTTAAGCAGGAACACGCAGAGCCAACAATCCCGTCAGTATTAAGCCTCGGTACAAGGATAGACACTAGCTGGAGCTCGAAATTCATCAAACAGAAAATCCAATCTTGTCATACGGAGAGCAGCCAGCTTTGGGGGAAACAATTCGCCCACAGTCCTCGACCTGCGAGCACAGTAATCATATCGTTTTTGCGTAGCCTCGTATTAACTTCTGAAGCTTTGGGGCATTATTCTGTGTCCGAACATGTGATCGAATGGTACACTCGCACACATACACTAACCCGTCTACCAATACACATAAAGATGCTAATCTTCTTACGCTCGAAGCAAAACCCCTTCCAGGACGGAAGATTGGATGTTCTTCATGTGAATAAAATTGATTGCTTCTAATCGATTTTTAATAATGGCGTCACTCCTGTGGGAGTTTGATCGATAGGGACGGCCGAACCGTATCGTCTTTGCGTGTTATGCCCTCCGTACAAGTACGAGCAGGATGTGTGATTGAATGCAGATGCGCATTCAAGGTTCGTTCTCTGCATTCGCATCCAGTTAGAATCTTACCCATCTCTAACCGTGTTAAGATGGCTTGTGTGTGTTTTACCTCCCGGGGCAGGAAATCCCGTGCCCCGTACAAAGCCCTAGCTCGGATAAGCGGATCAGCCCGAGCGACACTGTGGGCGTTCGGGTGACATATTCTTAAATTGAAATTTAAATTAAATTTATTTTAATCAACTCATCCCCACGGTTCACGGTTTGTCTGTGTTTTCTCTTCCCTTCCCTTTTTCTTTCTTTCCGCCCGCTTTTCTTATTTACCACCGTGCATCTTGCTGGTGCATGAAACGATTTTCTGCCGTGATTAAAATCATTATCCTTGGAAAAAAATATCCTTCTGTATCCGTCTGCGGTGGACATCTCTGCGCGCATCTACCCGGTGTGGCCTGTACGTGCTTCGGAACATTCTGCATCCGGCGTCGACATCGATAGGAACCGGTACGGTTGGAGTGACTTTTCCGAGAGCTTTCTATTCACCACGTCAAACACAGGTAAGTGGATTGAGTAATTTGTTGCTTCGCAGCAAGTACAACTTCAATCTGGCTCCATTGCGCTCGCAAACACTACACATTTTCGGAGGAAGAAGTGCTTTCTCCAACGAAAAAAGGGGTTTTCAAGTATTTACCGTATGCATCGGTGAGTTTGATTACGGCTAGTGTACCGTACATTGAGTGTTTGTTGATCTGCTGGCATTTGAGCTGTTTACTGTTGTTTTTCAGTAAACACAGTGCTTGGTTCGTGCTGCATTTAATTAATGTCTAGTAAACTCTACAAAATATTTCTAAATTCAGCATGATTTTTCCGTGCACTGTATGTGCTGCACTGTTACTAAGCTGTAATTAACCCTTGTTTTTTGTCATTAACTTTCATGTCTAACTGTTGATGAATTTTCTTTCTATTTCCACTTTCAGATACTGAGATACGTGATCTGAGTGTCACTCACTACAGCTCGTCCAGGGCGTCAGTCATATTTGGCAGTGAAATGCGATGCCTGCTGGGAGCCCTGTTGTTGGTCACTGTTTGCCGTTTGGTAAGCTTTTGAAGTTGACCCTTTCGCTAATCGACGTACTATAGGAAACATTATGCTGTAAGGTTCTGTTAGCTTGGTGGCAGTTTATCATACAACAAACAGATTAAGTTAGTAACAATACATTCTTAACTAGTTTTATCGTGCATCCAACAAATGATCCTCCATAAAAAGTGATCCCTTTTTTTGTTTAAGAGAAACTCAATTTGTTGATTAATCTGTCGTGCAGGAAATATTAATTCAATTTTGTACTAGTGACGCCAAAGATGTGCTTCTTTATTTTTGGGACACAAAAACAAAAACCGACCCCAAAATATTAAACACACAAACCAAGCAAAAGCGACAGTACGACGCGTCTGTAAACGTTGCACAAAGAAAAATGTGATTTAAAAAAACGATACCAATTCAAACGCAAACGCAACAAGAACGAAAAAAAAACGAACGCAAACGCAACTTGAAATTGATTAAGCTGGAAGGACTATATATATTTTTTGATGAAATTTAATTTACTCTGATAAAATAAACAACCACTCAAATTAAACCTCTGGCTACTGGAACGAAGATGGCAATTTCAGCAATTACGCTCGCGACGATGATGATGGCAATGATGCTGCTGATCATGGTGACGATCGCGGTCACGACCTCGCACTCGTTTGCGTTCCGGTCCTTGTGCGCGCAGGTGGTCATAATTTATTACCCATCGCCTTTCTCACAGGGGAACAGACGGGACACGTCCTGCCCGGTTTTTATTCACCGGGCCGGTGGGGTTGGGCAACAATGCACAAGAAAGGAAGGGAATTTCCACCACCAAACGGATGCGTTTCACATCGAATGAAAAATTCAACCGAAAGCACTCCAAAAAATAACAAAACCTCGAGTGATGAGCGCCAGTACGATGAAAGGGACGGGACGAGGGAAGATGGTGGGAAAATAAGAGCCAGTGAACAATCAGCCGTGGCGAGCCATGGAGAAAAGTATGGAGCAAAAATTAAATTAATTTAATTGAAATCACACTCCATTGTGTTTCGTGCACAGTGTCCGGAGGCGAATGCGCTCGCTGTTGTTCCGTTATTCCGCTCGTTATTCGGTGCGAGCTGTCAATTTGGATCATTGCTGCTAGGAAAAACGGGCCCAGTAAAATACAACGGCAGCAATGGTAAAATGTTTAGGCTTTGGGATACCTGTGAAATTAATAAAATAATCGTTAGTTCAAAGCCCATATTATTACACCCGTCAAATGAGTAAAACCATTCACGCGTCGATTGGCAATGACAACACGTCAATATTGCATACATTCAGGCGTTCAATTAGAGGATGCATTCCATTGACATTATTTGCTGACATTATTCCTAAGCATTTGCTAGTGATTCCCGTCGGCCGTATTGTAATAATGTTCCATTATGCATTTAAAATGCTTTTCAAAACTAGCTTCCGGCACTCATTTGGTGGATGAAAACCATTATGAACTTATGAATATGGAACGGGTGCTATCTGTACCCTTGCTTTCCGGCTAACGACAACTTGCATAACTTTGGTGGAGATCTACTCCGCCCCACCCCACCTCCCCCTTTTACCAACGCCCTTTCTCGACCAAAACAATTCGCAACTGAATCATATTTAGTGGCGGGCAATTAAAGGTGTGTAAAATGCAATTATTCCACAACAAGCCCGCATTGGGAAGGTGGAGTAACACCGCAGCCGAAACGGCATTGGCCCTAAAACGGCATTCCTGCAAAGTATGCATACCACTAGCGTCGTATCAACCACCTACCCGCACTACACGCTGATTGGAGGGGTGGATTTTGTAATTAAATTTTGAAACGAACCACAACTAATACTCCTTCGTTTGGGAAGTGGACAAACCCGCGCCAGGAGGAGCAACGTTTGCTGCCATCCGAAAGGGACCGAGGAAAAGGATTCCAGCTGTGTATTGCAATTCCAGCGTGCTGGCTGGACATTACTTTTATCGTGCTGCATGGACGTAACCAACCCAAATGATCCTATTCCAATGCGAAGGACCGATGGTGTAATTGGGAAATGGAACTTTATGACGGTGCGGCACTTGGGATCGTAAAAACAAATCGGGACAAACAAATATTTTAACTCAATGTTTTTGTTACCATTTTTTTTGGGGCAAAAAAATTAAGCATACTTTAAAGTATTTTAAAGTGGCTGATTGCATAATGTGTTGGAAGAAAACCCGATCCATTCCAATGAAAGCCGTCCCAAGGGCAGCTTGCAGTCTTGGGCAATCATTCACTCAAAGGTGTTGATTTCATCATATCGCTGTCAGAGGCGGCGCAATAGTACCGAAAACTCGTATCCATTTAAAATGAGAAGCATTTTCTGGCGGGTTCTTCGCCATTTTACCCATTAGAACTTGGGAAAAGAACTATGACAGCTTACTCAACGCCGGTCAGCTAGTGATCACCTTAAGGTCCCTAATGAATTCCTAGAAGGCTCACACTTTCATCCGGAAGTCAAACAAAACGAGCTACTCACACACACCCACATACACACCAAGCTCAGTGGTACAAAACTTTTCCAACCTTTCTTTACGAACCCATCTTACAAAGGCATGTTTCTTTCCGTTGCGCAAGCATCGAAGAGCACAAGTTGAGCGCGGAAGTTTTCGTTCCTCGCATTTGATGAGCTGAAGTCGGAATGGTAGATCGGTACATGTACCAACCTTCGGTCAGCCTGCTGGCGGATGGTAAAACCCTCCTGGATTTCAGCAATACGCTCGCCAAACCAACGGCCCCCGTTCAAGCAACAGGCCTGACCGAGCTGTTTTGCAGCTTAACCGAAACACGACAACGGAAAGGGATTGACTTCCGTGCCTGTTCCGTTGCGGTTTTCTTCGTTGCTGCGAGTTTATCTTCAACCGCTCAAACTCCCCCCCCGCATCCCAGTTACAGATGCGAACCACATTGATTAGAGGAACGAAGAAAGCTAGCCAACATGCGCCAGTCGGTTTTGGGGAAAAGTTTCACCCAATGTTCAACCCACTTCAGACAAGCAACAGCTCCCTTGAGTGGCCTTCAGCTGGTGGTTTTATTTGTGATGCAGGCGAATAGAAGGGGAATAAAAACACACACACACAATGAATTGCCAGAAAAACGGAAGATAACTTCAAGTTCCACTCCTAATCTACCCCTGTTTTCATTTCTGCTCAACCACAAAACAATGCCTAAGCAAGTGACCAAAAGCCCTCCCGGGTTTTGGAGTGAACTTGGAATGTTTTGCACGGTAAACCACCGAACGAAGAAACGAACGGTTCTTGAAACGTTGGATTCATCTTGGTGGCAACGCATTGGTACCGATCGCTACGCTTTCTCCATCCTACAGGAGCTTATCTTTCCCATACAGTGATATCATCGCCTGCATCATCATGCACATCATCGTTGCACATTCGTAGCTCTGGGGCTAGGAAGAAAGTTTTCACCTCGAAAACTCGGTTGAGCGAATGTAGAGCAAATGCGTGAAAAAAAAAGCACTGCTTCTACTGCCACAGCCACAATCCCCAAAAGCCAATTCCCAATCCACGCTCGTCAGCTGCACCGAAAAGTGGCTAATGTTACTTTACGGAAAAGTTTACTGATGCAGTTTTGCGTGATACACATCCGGCTCGGGGTCGTTCCGATATTGCGTGCAGCCGGTGAAATTGTTTCGTAAAGTATTTTTGTTCACCCATTCCCGTACCGATGGACATGGGTTTCGTGCACGGTATCGGTTTGTTACGCGTACGGCTGAGTTGAGTTTGCTTTTGCTCGGTTTGGAAGTGTTTCCGGAAGCGCCGTAACAGGTCGTTGTAAATATATGTATGCATGTCGATGTGCTACCAGGATGTGTCCCATAGTTTTTGACTAGAGCATCAGGATCATGAAAGAAGTTTCGCAATGAAAACAATGGCAGTTGCAATCCGATTGTAGTACACCGGAGGAAGAAACTCTACGAGAAAGGTATTGGCAAAGTTCACAAAACAAGCTGTTTAATGCACTTCTAACCATCTTGGGTTGAAGTGATCGGCATGAGTTAAAAACGGCGAACGAGCAAACGAGATGTAGTTTAACGAATATTAGGAAAAATGAATTTGTTGTAAGCTGACCACCCACCCTTGCCCTCTCCTATCCGCCCTCACTCGCATCCTCATCCTGTTCTGTGCGGTTTTTGCTAGCGCCTTAGATGTGTGTATCCGTCTGTGTTGACCATGCTTGACCATCTCCCGTACGAGTGGAGCCAGAGTAATGTTACTATTTGTGAAGATTATTTATTTACCCGTGGATGAGAATGTGTTTACTTCATTTCCTAGTGCAAGTGTAGCGGTTGATATAGGTTAAAGCGATAGAACTCATTAGCAACTTGCATGAGAGGGTAATTCCATCCTCTCGGTCGATGTCCGATGTCACATTGCTAACGTGCTCAGTTGCCAGCACGCCGAGGCAAACCTTCACTGCTCAATCCTGATCGTGGAAAACCACCCTTCTGCTTCGTGGGCAAGGTACGAAGCATATTAATGTAAATGTTTAGAATAATGCAACAAAACAAAGTAAGAACAAAGAGTGGGAAAAGCAGCAGCACAGCCATTGAACAAGCACGCTCTCGAACTATACCGTCAAACCGCTGCAGCTGCTGCTACTGTTTCCGTGTAGGGTAAGCCATCAAGCATGGAAGGTAGATGGGAACGTATTTCATAAATCAGATACTCCTGAGTGTATTTAGTATGTGTAAGGAATGGTGTTGATGGTGGTGATGGTGCAATGTTAGCTTAACCATTGTGTCGCTGATCATCACCCGCATCACCATCATGACAACGAGATTTATGAAGAAAACAAGACTCAATCATCCGGCGCTAGAGTAGATCGTGCAGTAAAGCAAAACAAAAACACACACAAACGATTCACAGCCCCCACTCGACACCTGGAAATTGAACACTGCAGCAGGGAGATACCATTTCATGTCCCGCCGGGATGAAATCATACTATGTATGGCATGATGGTAAGGACACCGAGCCGGAAGCAGATGTAGCGATATGATGCAAGTGGAAATGGAAAAAAACGAACAAAACTAGAGAGAGAAATATGAAAAAAACCTATGAGAAAATGATACAAAACTCTTTATATGATGACTTATACTTTTTATGATAACTATTTGAATAAAGCGACAGCAAAGATGGTTCTGCATGTGAAACCACAACCACACATAAACACACACAAACTCACAGTAAAGGATAAAACAAGCGTAACGTAAATCGAGAAAAAGCAGAAGAGAACACACACAAAAACCACATGTAGCAAACTGTACAAGAGGATAAACTGGTGAACTTCTAGATGCACTTTTTGTATATATCTACACACTCACCCTTAACACAGGCCAGATATCCTAGCGGTGTACGAGATCATCTAAAGCTAATGCCACCGGGTAAGGGTGGCAAAACCGAGATTAGACGTACCGGTTCCTGTAAAACAAAACGAATCGGAAATATTCTGCGTATATTTGCAAAGCTTACCGTCGAATGTGTCGAATAGTTTATTCAAAGAGCAAAAACACAAAAGCGAAACGGTTATACTGATTAATGCTGATCCAATCTTAAACCAAGCATGGAACGTAAAGAAAGAAGAAAACAAACAAACAATAAGATGTCTTTTGTCTTGGGCTAAGGATGCAAAGATACTCTCACCAGCAGCATGATAATCGTAAACGAACATATGCAAACCACCACCATAAAAAAAACAGACAGATACACTCTGTTCCGATCGTGCCCGATCGTTCTTCAAGATATTCGCACACAAATAATGCACAGGTGTAGAGATTAAGAAACGAATCCTGAGAAACAAAACAAACAAACCACTGCAAGGCAAACAAGCTCAAGGTAATGGAATACATTGTTGAGGTATTGTATATGTAAAACAGAACGTAACGCAACCACAGAAAACCTTACCCGTATGGGTACTTTCTCCTCTGGATGACACACTATCAACTTGCATGCAAATCATCATACCGCAATGCCAAAACGCAGTGCATCAATGAAGTAACAAGGGGGAAAAGTAAAACATACCCTCAAAAAGGTGGGTTCACTTTATTTCGGCATGAGATAAAACCAGCAAATGAGATTACAATGATAAAGCAAGGAGAGAAATGAATTTATGAAACATTTGTCACAGAGAATCGAACATAGAACAGGTACGCAAACGGAAAAAAACCCGCGACAAGCGGCGAACACTTACTGTGTAACAAAGAAGACGAAAACAAAAACCAAACACAACTACACTTTGTCCAGCAGATGAAATAAAGTAAATTCAATAAAAAGTAATAAAAACAATTGCGTGGTCAAATTATTTCCTTTTTTTAAGTTCTTCTGCCGTCGAAAGTATTTTTCCTTGAACAGCTACGCCTGAAGGTATGCAAATTCATGACATAGTTTTTAGAACAACCATTATTTTAATAAATTAGCCAATTTGTTTGAAAGGTTTGTTCTTTGAATAATAGCTCCAATGATTTCCTTTTATAAACGAATCATGCGCAACTTAATATTGTGCTTTAATAATGTTTTATTCATTCCACGAACCTAACCTCTATTTTAATGTTCCCCATTTCATTTCCGTGCGAACGCAAAAGGCTCGAATTCAATCGCGAACGCACCATTTGAGAAACTCTTTTGCATGCAGCATATCGGATGGAAATATCTCCACAATTAATTATGCACGGACCGGCGTTAAAGCACGCAACGGTCACGGGGAGCACGGGTCGCTGACGGGAGGGCACCAAATTTTCGCAGCAAAAGCTCTCCGTTTGCACTCCCTCCCGGCGAAAGATTGTGCGCCGATCAATTAGCAAAAAGACCAAAACTGCCAAAACTAATCAAACGCACGCCTCACGCACCACTTCATTTCAATCGAGCTCAAACATCCGAACCCGACCCACTGCTCCAGGTTGCTCCACATCACGCCGGCAATCCATTACTCATACGTCGGTGTGCCTGGTGCCGTGCGTCAAAAAGTGGCCAAATTAGCAATTCAATTCGACTAGTTTTGCCAGGCACGAACTTTCCAAAAGCCCAGGCAACACACGGCAACAACAAAAAGCGGATCTTCAAATTCAACTTCCGTTTCGAGTGTGGAACATCAGGTAGATGTTGCTGAAGCAGAGGGGCTTTCCCATTAGACGGGTGCGGGTGCGTGCGGTTGCGTCATTTGGCGCTTAAAGAACGCACCCGCCGGAGACGGCGAATTTTGGGAAAAACCCGGTTGGGTTTGGGTAAGAAAATTAAAACGAATGAAACCATTAAATTCCGTGAGCGGTGCGTTCGGTAGTGCACCCCTTTGCTGTAATGCGGGCCTTGCGTTGTTTTCGATGAAATTGCCCCATGTGTTGTGGCCTGCAGTGTGTTGGCGTCTGTTGGCTGCGGTTTCCAAATAAATCCACCGTACGAAGTATGAATCCACGGCACGTGAGATTTAGTGTCGCCTTTTGGAGCAGGAAATTAATTCAACAAAAGCTGAAAGATATCACTCACAGCCATCTAAAGCTAATGGTGCGTATTCATAGGAGTAAGCCATAGCATGAGTTTGTTCATCATTAGTAACCCTACTTAACATCCCGGCTGTCCAGGGGTTAATCGCCATTTACCCATGGCAGACCTTACCGGTTTTGCATGGTACACAAATGGCTAGTGCTCGTTTTACTTGCTACCCTCGCCAGGGAACCCGGTTCGAGTTTCTCCCAGTGACAGCATTAACCAACGACAATTTATGAACATTTGACTTTGTTTTTCTCCGTTGCACTAAAGGACATATCTTTTCTCCTTCCTTTCGTTTATCCCTTCGTACAGTTTGCCACCCATGTTCCCTGCCTGCATGAAATGTGATCCATGACACACTCAATGGTCGTGTATTTTTTTCCCTGTGTGAGTAGCAAAAATCTCCCAACAAACGCAACCACCTTCGAGCGCCGGTTGAAGATGCATGGCAGAAGAAAAAAAAGGATCCATATACGTTCGTTTGCGCTTCAACCTACACAATCTCATCTCGGTAGCATTTTTTCGCACCTCCGCAATACACGCCGCAATCTTCCTTGTACCTACGTAAGCATACGCGTCGTATCGTAAAGACTGTCACATTTCAGCAAATTATTTAAGAGATTACCGTTCTTTATAATGCTGCGGCTGGGCGCTTTATCGTCGCGCGTTGGTGGTTTTTGCGCATTCTGCACGCCTCCCGGCTAACCGAACGCATATTTTTCGCTTTACTAATGCGTCTGTGTGTGTGTGTGTGCGTGTACCGAAGGAACGGGGGATATGTTTTGTGTCTTTACCGAAGGACTTACACATTATTATGGATTATGCTCCAACGGGCGCAGCAGGTAGGCCCGGTACGATCTATGGCGCATTTTTGGGAATTGTGTTTTCTTTTTTGTGCCGAGTTACGAATTGAAATTTTTATAAACCACTGTTGCACAGTAACCGGCGGTACTCTGCCAGTAATCTACGTCTGATAAATGAGAGCTTCCACTTTCATTCATTTCCATAAATATCGTCGAGAGTGAAATTGAAAATATGAAATACGAAAGCTTGCGAGAGCTGACGAACATACAACGATTGTTGTGCTATCATTCGTTTTAATTTAAGCTGAACGTTGTGTCTACCTAATCTAGGCAAGATTAATCCATGGTGTTAAAAAACATCTGAAAAGAATTGAATTTTTATTGTGAACCATTGACACTGTTGTTTTCATTTATTTGGAGCAACCAGACCATACATCGTGTAACGTTTATTTTAATAGCGCAAAAGAATATTTAAAAATCGGTTTAAGCTTAAGATTCATGAAGCTACTGTGGCGTGGCATAATCCCATACTTCATTTAAAACTTTAAAAAGTTGCATAACTGTAGGCGTTTAATGAAATAAATATTCAAGTGACGCCTAGTTTTATGCAACGTGCATTACAAAAGAGATTTTTAGTAGCGGTGTAGAGAAACAGTGAAGCAAGGATTTTTAAGGCAGATTTTCTTTTTATTTCATTATCAATAAAGTCAGTTACAGTATGGGCAGAGGTCAGGTGTTACAGGTGCCAATAAATTATTCCTGCAGCTCTCGCTCGCTTCGGATGTTTATTGTGCCAACGTTGCTCGCCTTACTGACATGTGCCAGAATACAGCGGCACCACATGCTTACCTCTGTATTCAAACAAGTGATAATGGCGTCGATCCGTCACACGACAGGATCGTTATCAGAATCCTTACCGGACTCTCACTCCATAGAATACTAGTGGTAATAATAAGACTAATAATCCAAAAATTGCTGTTATGACTTAACAAATCGTTACGCCAAGCAAAGAGAATTATAAATTTCAAAATCATTAAACGAGGATTTTCACCGATATCCTCGAGACTATGTTTATTCTATTAGTATATTTATTTCTTGATGTTAAACATCCTACTTTCGAAAACTGGTTTCATAAAAACCTGCAATAGAGGGTATCATCTCCCACTCCTTGCACGACACCTAATTGCTGCTCAATCCTTTCTCCTTTGGATTCACATAGTACATCTCCACGTACATCTTAGCTTTCGTCGCACGGGAATCGTTTTTAATATACCTGCAGTTGGCCCATCGTATCACCTTCAGACGTAATGAAAGCCCGAACCCAGATAATCTCTCCATTTCATCGAAATGCAAATTGATCTTACCGGACCGTACTTCCGCCAGGTATCGGTCCTTGAGTGTGACTTCCGGTCGGAACGTACAGCATGTTTTGCCACAGCCCAACCGGATGGACCATCCCGTGCACCGAGCGAACGCACCAGGCTTCATGGAGAAAATGAAAAATTAAGCACTAATAAAAACCCGGCTCACCTCAACGAAGCGCACGGTCCGGCACGTAAAATGGTAAGATCTGTTCCGACGGTGCGCGTACTTGAGCGCGTTTCATCTCGAGAATTTATGATCCCTTTCCGTGCCCTCGGGTTCGTTTGCAGCCAGGCAACGCTAAGAAGCCTACGAGTGTCCAGGGACTCTGGGCCCCGCACGGCGCTGGTGAGCAAAGTATGGTGAAATAAAATAAAGCCCCATCGTACATAAATGTAGCGCGCTCCTCCCGCCATTTCCGATGGCACTACCAAAGACGAGCGGATCAAGGTAAGCGTCCGGGACTGACGACGACGACGACCGTGGAGAAACCACTTAGAGCACATCTCACACTGGCGCTCTTAGTGCCTCCGTTAAAGGACCGGGGAACAGTATGGAATCTTCCACAGGCACGCAACGCCAACAAAAAGCCCACCGGAAGCAGAGAACCGTGCAGGCCATGCAGAGGGGAAGAGGTGACCACTACCAACCGGCCGGGTGCTTATGCCGGTGCGAGTGAAAGTACCCGCCCGAAAGCACGTAAGCTTGATGGGGAAAGCGGATCATAAATGAAAATAGCACGTTGCTGACGCATTGGCTCCCGGTCCGGAATTTATGTCCACCGAGTTAATTGTGTTCTTGTGATTGAGAGGACACCAAAGTGACATTCTTCTCCCGCGCCCGCAAAATGCGGGCAAACACACATACGTGTACCGCACGACCGTACATATGCACATGCACACCACAACGGAGCATGGCGGGCGTAATGGGTGGGCTGCAAATGCCATAGCTTCACCGCTTGGCCTGTGGTTGGAGAGGGTCAGTAGCGAAGGACACGACCTCACAGTTGCGGCCAAGTTGATGGCATATCCTATCCGTTCCGTATGGTTGACGGACGGTTTTGATGTGCATGCTTCATCCATCGGTGATCGTCCGTATGACGATGCCGGGCGCATTTGGCCGACTCTATCTGGTGGTCGTTTTCTTCAAATTCTCCTATTCTTACACCTTCCCTTTGCATTTGCATCGTACACACACACACACACACACACACGGTAGAACAATGAACGCAGCCGTGCTCGGATTTGTTGGCATCCAATTTTGGCTCGGCGAACTTTGATGAAGCTGCCCTTATGCCGCACCGACGGTCTCAAGTGACAGATTTGAGGTTAGGATTGCGTGCATGAACAATCGGATGTTTCACGACACGGTTCATACGATCGACGGTTGCAGATGGGCTGAACGTTATCAGCATGCATTAGAACAGTTTTTGGCAGGAAATACTTCCAAACACTGCGTGGCTTGTCTGTAGTTTTAGCAAGTCTTTTGTCTTTACGGATATTGAAGTTTTAATATTTTTTCACTAAACAGGTAACATTTTTAATAGATTTTTTGTATGAGAAATTTTTGTAAGCGGAAGAATTACTCAAATTATCTCATGTCAACATCATTTGTGGATTCTTATATGACCAGCATTAACAGATTAACATGTACACTCTTGTGCTGTTATATATGAGTCATTCAAATTAATTTACCCCGTAAGATATGCCTGACACGGAAAACTTTTGAATTAATAGAATAATATTGATAAGTCTTAGTTTTTGCAATTAAAAGACATTTTAAATTAGTTGTCACAAGTGTTAAATGTTTCTGGTCTGTACTCTAATTATTTTACCTTTTACAATTACTCAATAGTTAAAACGACACAAAATAGACGTTTAAAAACACTTTAATAAGTTGTTAATAATTATCTATATTCAATAAGGTAACGTTTTTGTTAATATAACCAGTAAACCGATATCTGAAATATGGAGACAATGACTTAAATTTAAGCTAATCGTACGTTCAGCTTCTAGCAAACCAACCCCCAACCGTAACTGCCCAACGTCCCACTGTACACCATTTTGACTGCTGCAAAGAAGTCACTTTCAAGCTTATTTCCTGTGCATTAAAAAAAAATCATCCCGAAAGCTCAGCGCTACAAGCACGGCTGGAGAACAAAGAACTCGATGCCGTTGTTTAACAAGCCATGCCCACAAAAACCATAAGCTGGCGTTCACCGTTGCACAATCCGACATCCATCGTCCGCACGTCTTAAGTGACCAAGAAAACCACCGAGATGCAAATCATGCCGCCGTACCGTCGCCGTACCCACCCTACGCGGGAAGGTGGTCGCCAGCAAGCGTGGTCCCCGTATCGTGCCCGGAATTTCTTTAGCAACCCGTGTACCACACCGCCTAGCTACTGCTCAGCAGGGAGAAATTGAATATCTTATAACATTAGCATATGCTTATGTGGAGGCGTACGTCCGCCTGGCACTCAGATACGTCCCAGATGCATGTTTACGGTTGGGATGCGAAGATCTCCTGCCATCCCAAACTCGATCGTTTTATGTGTTTGAACGGCGAGAGGGTAAGATGAAGAAACGAACAAAAAAAAGACGAAAAGAAGAACCCATGCACGTTTACACCACCAAAAAGCTGTACCAGGCAAAAACTTTATCCGAACGCACTTTTTCTTTTCGAACACTCCTTGCGTTTGTTGTTGAGCGTACCGGATTGACGGTTCCGAATGGCACTCTGGATGCACTTCTACCGTAACCGTGCATGTGAATTCCGACGGGCAAGTATCTGCTTATCATTCGGCTCACTCACACGCCCGCACATGCTCGTGTTTGCTAAACTTTGCGTCGTGCAGGTGTGTAGGGATCTTTGCTCACCGAAAGCGATCCTGGCTCGGTTCGTTCCGTGGCACAGGTTCAATGAAGGATGAAGATATGGCCATAAAATTTAACATAATTTGAAGCGTTTTACCAACTTGCTCCCACCGTATAACCTTCGAACCTTTCGAGGTCCTTGCCGTACGTGAAGCACACAGCCTGTCCCCAACCCCCGAACAATGCTCATAAATAGTACCGTTCCCGATGGTGCCATTGTTTCTTGCCAGCAGCACAAGTTCGAAGGACGAACATCACATCCAGCATACTTTTCGGTTCACTTTTATCGGCGAAAAACTTCAATCCACTGCTCTGTGGGGTGTCGTTTCTTTCTGCACGGTTCGCGCCGAGCGCCCGTATCCCGCGCCAGGTTAGCGCATTGTACATTATCGAAGTTTGTAAACGAACAGGAAAAAAAACATACCGCAGAAGAAAGCAGTGTGTGGATCGGGTCCTTACCCACGATCGCATCCCCGGTATCGTACCGTTCCGCTCGGTTTACCACCGCCAACCATCAACGCGCTCGGTTGATGATGTTATGAAATGTTTCACGCGTTCGCGCCACAGGGAACACCCCCGCGTGTTGATGAAATGTTGAATATTTCTGCGAAAACAACATTACCCTACGCGTCGGATGCCACGCCCAAACCCAACCCCCGGGCCTAGAATGGTGGGACAAGCAAGACAGCTTCAATATTTCGACAGGTTGCCGACGGATGCTTATTCTTTCGGTGCTTCGAAAACGCTAACAGTGTGCTCTTATCGGAGTGTTGTTTCTTGTACGCGCCCCTTCCCATCGAAGCCGTTCCGGCGCGTGGAGATGGATGTTGTCTTTTGACGGTATATCAATTTCCAAAACGCAGCAGGCGATGCGATGGATGGCTATGTGCTGTGATGAAAGCTCTAAGATGAAGCACTTTTGATGTGGTTGGATCGGGATGTTACTCCGCTTTTTTTTCTCTTGCAGTGGAACAAATGCATTCCCAGCTGCAGTGCTGTTTGGGTGTTTGTTCAGCGCCACAAATGGAACTACTCCATCAACTATGAAACTATGCAGCGAGCAAGTAAAACATGTTACAACGCTCTCTCCCAAGTTTACGGTTCGTTTGATAAATTTGCCCGTATACAGAACGAAATGTAGGGAAAAGTCATCTATTTCACTAAAAGGATTTACACTATTGTCTGATCGGGCACTTACATGCAAGAATGGATTCTTTCGGCAACGTGTCCAAATTGAATATTACTCTTGTGTTTGTACTTTACATCAATAGAAACTTGGTGCAGTATTCGGTTGTAGAAGAAAACAAATACATTTACATAGCTTTCTGCTTCCTATTGTATTAAAGCCATTAGAAAATCATTTCTTGAAGAAAAATTAAAAAACAAAAACAGTAATAAACACAATGAAGCGCCTAATATTAAGCAATTAACTATACCATGTTTCGCTTGTAAGCTTAATGCATCTAAGGGTTTAATTTTTTTCAAATACACGTCATTTTTAATTTTCATGGCACAGGTAAAACAGCTTGTGGGATTTTCACGAATATGTCATCAAAATTTTTTAGTAAAAACCCGCACGGAAGTATCATCTATTTCAGCGGCCTTAAAGAACCAGTCCGTCCAATATTATTTCCTCTGCTAGAGACTCCCTGTCAGCATGCAGCTTATCATTGTGGGTTCATTCTGTCGTGTGCCGTAGTGTGATAAACTGGGACACTACTCTGACGTCACCTGATAGAAATAGAATAACGATACGAAACTGAAGGAATTAGACACCACACCATAACTGCGAACGGAGGACCACCGCCTTTACGGGGTACGTAGGATTCAAATATGTAATGGCACGCTCTCATATTCATATGCACTCATGTATAGATATTGCCGATGTTCAAATATAAATAGATTATTACTCTCGTCCTCCGTCGTTGCCCCTTGCTGATTACTCCATCCCGAACCGCCCATATCCAGGGCCGTAGCGTGTTTGAACATGTTTGAACAGCAGAGTGAACTTTAACGATACTCCAGGCGCTTTGCCATCGGACACAATGCGCTGGCGGATCTATTCCAATCCTCCCTCCCCAAACGAAACTCCCCAAAATCAACCAAAGAAGCTGACTGAAGAGGAATGCAAACGGAGTTGCGAGCGTGTGCAGTCATGTGGACATTTTTCCTGAGGAAACGAACTCCTCCACACGCGCTGCCCGGTAAGAAATGCCACTCCCCACTTGGAAAACGTTGAACCGGTTGCGTGGGAATGATGATACGATGAAATGGTGCAGAAATTGCATCGGATGCCTTTCGCCCAGTGTGCAGACGGGGAATGAAGGGCACAAAAAGATAACAGGAGGAAATGGGGAAAAGAAAATTCCAAAAGCTGATTCCACCCGGCCCTGCCCCAAAAAGGAAACCATTTTGCAGCGCGAGAGCATGTTGGGATGAACTTGTTGAAGATAATACTTCGATACACAAGCATCGAACCGGCCCGGACGATAGTGTTGCCGAATGGGATGAAAGGGTTTTAAAATATTCATACAAATCTCCGGGAATCATAGTTTGTGCAGCACTGTCCGAGAACGTGCAACGAGCATGGCCACTCGACCTTACGTAAAGGTTGTACGATATTTTTCTTTTCCATCTCTGTGCAACGGGCACTGCACTTGACTGGATTCTCGAGCATTGCGTTACGGTTCTGTCTTGTAATACAAATCGGATATGGTGCAAATGTTGCTCCGGTTGTCCAAGACCGTCCAGATAAGCAGGGTGTGAGATTTCTACTCTGTATTGGAAATGCTCGAAAAAAGATACACCATCAACCGGTTTCCCTGGAAGTGGAAACAATTTACATTGAGTGCCGGTGCATATGCTCCTGTCCCGACGCCCCCGTTGCGTTATAAATCTGAATGCTTTATTCAAGCGACGGTACTGGTCGTGCGCGTCCTCGCCCCGGGTAGCTAATAACGCTGGCAACATAATACGACTGAAATTAACTTGCACGCTACATTTCCCGAGCACAAGCACTGCAGCGCACAAGCACGTTGACGAGACCAACCCTACTCCATCTTTCGTTAATCATCCAACAGAATCCACCCTAATCCGTTCTATTTGAGCTAAAAGTCCATCAACCAAAACCGCGTCCACGTTCGCTCGGATGCCGTCACCGTGTGGTGCAGCTGCATCTGCATGAGTGGAACCGGGCGCGCTTGTCATATACACAAGTTTTAATAAATTCACCCAATCTCCCAGCCTCGCTGTCTGACGATGATGGACGAACGTAGTCCACTTCGCACCCGCAAGCCATCCCGAAGTTCAAACGAAAGACGGCCAGTGCCGGGGCGACGCTACGCGGCACTGGGACTGGGCTACGTGAAGTTTGAAGTTGACGTTCCAGATGTGCGGTGCTTCCGATGCCGTACGCGGTTGACACTAACAAGAAAATAGCTCGGATCACTTTTGGGTGTGGAGATACCGCCCGGCCTGGCAGAGCGACAGTCAGCCGAAAGACCCTAACGTAAGCCGGAACTCGCCGGGCCACCCCGTACGGGCTTCGGAGGAGATCAGGCGAAAGACGACATGACACGAGCCGGCCACGCTGCTCGCATGTATGTGTGTAAAAGGGGTAGGAAGCGGTTTATGTTTACGCGAGAGACGAACGATGGTACGCGATGAATAATGTTAGGAAATTATGATTAACTGCATACTGTGCGCGCATTTACCGCTCACTGTCCGCTTTGCATCAAAATCCTTTTTTTTTGTGCTTCAACGTCCCTTCTCGTCACAGTCCCTGTCATATCCTTGCCCTGTTTGCCCAAAAACTCAGTGAGCGATATTTGTTTGCGCTTCCGAACGTTACAAAGTCGCCTCGGTAACTGGCCGTTGGAATGCATTATTCTGTGCAAAATGGTGTATATGTGGGTGGGTGAGGGAGTTTTTTTTATTCAACTCTCCTCGCTTCCTTTGTGGGTTTTCCCCGTTTCCCCCAGAACCACTTTCCACCCACCCAATGCACTGCACTCACGTGGCAACGCCATCCTGCAAAAAAGGGCATATCGTTCACATCCGTTCCTCTTGTTCACCAACGGTGCGCAAACACACAGCCCGTCTCCTGTACACACCCCCGCCAGGACCGGGACAATACCGAACGTGGCACCGAATGTCCTTTGTAATGATGAATAAATTATAGCGAATTACAAACGGCGTAAAACTGTACGGGTTCTGGTTGTGTGGTGGGAGCAGCCAGAGTAAAAGAAGGAGGGGAATGGTTGGAACAAAAGAAAAAAAAACTTGTATTCCATCACCACACTGCACCGTAGTACGGGTGTCGCTAGGGTCAGTGAAATGACCGAGGGTGACATTTTCCGGTTCCGTTTAGCCAGCGGTGACCTGTTGGATGACGCAGGGTCGGTTGGACAACATTTACGAGGTACCGCGCGAAGCCAGCGCTGCCACAATATTATCCCCGGTGTCGATGGGGACGAAGGGTGTTACTTTGAAAACTTACCCGCCCAGATGGATGACGAATGTCCGAGCACCGTACCGTGCTTTGTTTGCTTACGGCGTAGAACATGTTTCGAGACGATGAATGGGGAAACGGTACAATCAGCAAAAACTTCCCGCAGGCTTTAAGAAATGAAAGGTGTCAGGTTGAGGGTAACAGGATGATAAGTTTTGGTGATATGCTAAACAAAAGAGAGTACCATTTTGAACAACATCTAACGACGCTGTTGAGTTTTTACTAAATTTGCCTAAATTTATGCAATCAGCAAAGCATGTTTAGCTTAAACAACTTCAAAAAATATATTTTCCTCGTATTATGCTTTTCCAATTCCCGAAAGCATCGTCACACGAACCCAAAACACTTATCATGCCATCGCTTGGCTGTTTTGCCATTACAACTTTTCCCACACAAAAGCCACCCTACTCGATCCCACGCCAAGAGCTCCGACCCATCAGCGGAGGTGGTCGTTTGCTAGCGTTTGTCTCCGGGCAGGTTGCGTTTGCGTGTATGGGAGCATCAGCTCCATCACCCTTCAACACGCGGTTTGCGGTCGTCTGTTGTCGCTTTTTGATAAGAATGATTAAATAACGGTAATGATAATGCTAATATTGCATGCCTCCGTCACATTTGCTTACGGCTTTTCCCGGTGCCTCCCACCATTTGTCAACCGCGTACTGGGAAGCCTGGGAAGTCATCCCGTTTTTCCGCTCGTCCGAAAGGGGCGTGTAATGGAGGATCCCTATATTTTGAAGCGCATGTTTGCACGGCTCGACATATTAACGCTAATGGGGCGATTCGTGTTTCAGTCAATACTATCAAGCTAATGGGGAAATGGTTCGATGCGTTTGTACAGCGTTTGCTTCGACCGATAGCAAAGGTGCGAAAAGAGTGCAAGCAGTAGATAATTGTTTGTTTAATTTGTTAAACTGCATTACTTCGTATGATCGTTATGACCGGTACTTTTATAAAATGGAAACAATATGCGTCACAAACATTAAACTGATCTTATCTGTAACGTTATCTGATGCCATCCTCTCATACTTCGGCTGTATCTAGGAATGATTCACTTAAAAAGAGCTATAACGTTCAGATGTTACCGAAATTAATCTCCTACAAATCATTGCTGGACAGAGTTCGGAATGAGACAGCCAAGTCCAATACCGCTTAACGAACCGATAGTGCAATTTATTTTGCTGCTGCCCTGAAACTTACCCATCATGCCCCTGCAACCCCATTCGACAACCGGGGCCTCGGTCACCGAGATGGGAAGATGTTTCAACTCACAAGTAGTGGACGATTTTGCAGGCTCAAATTGAATTTTATTTTAATTAAAATCTCAGACAACAGCCAATTAAAATTCAATTATTTCTGAAAGATAGGATTTTGTGAATACCTTTCATTGCCACCAGTACCCACGGACTATCTCCTAAGGCCCCGATCTTCTAGAGGAATGTCGAGTGCAGCAGCTGCAACGTCGTTGCTTGGAAAGGACGCCAGCCAGCACCGGTGTGATGCCACTTGCTTTCATAGCAGCGCTCTACCTTCGCTCGATGTGCGACCATCTCGGGCACATTTCCGTCCACATTTGCTGCATGTCATTCCGCTTGCAATGAGCCCCATTCGGGCATCTTCATCTTCTTTTCTAGCTCACCAACGTTCGATTCTTTCCATGCCCTTTCTGTACCTTGCATACCACTACTACCAATCTTTCGCTAGTGTCCAGAAAACATCAGTCCGTTCAGATTATTGCCACTGCTTTCGAGTGTCACAAAGCTTTCAAATCGCTGCCGGGTTCTAGCCCTTCGCCAAGATCCGGTACTGATTTCTTGTCCCCACCGTCAGTTCCATGACAGAGGGTAAACTGCCTCCAACAGTAGGCCCTGTTGATAGCTTACAATTTGAGTCTCACTTCCGCGAACGAACCATCCCGGGACAGGGATCGCACACGATCCTTTTCTCCGACTTTCCGGTGCTCTTAAAATGAAAATTAAATTTATTTTAGGTTTCCATTTTGTCCCATCTCGGCAGCCACCGGCTCACCCGCAACGGGAGTGCCTGCCAGCTTACGAAAGAGGGAAAACTATGAAACACAGAGAGAGAGAGAACGAAAAAAACATGAAACATCCCATCTCCAGCACATGAGAATGAACGGCGGTTGGCTTTTATTGAAACTTGCGGCAGGTCGCTCGTTTAAAGCAAAACCACGGCGACAGTATCCAGGGCTGAGTAGGGAAGCGAATGAATTCTCATCATCACCCAAGTGGAATAGGCTCCCTGTTTGCTTCAAATAAGATGGAAGAAAAACTGCTGTACATTCACCATCTTTGCAGGCAACCGGGTTTAGGCCGGGGATCGCCGTAGTTGGGTTCCCCGTTGGGACAGATTCAAGTGAGCTTTCAATTTTCATCAATTTAAAATAAAAAATATAAAACAGAAAAGCTTATCGTTGCTTGCAATTGGTGGGGTAGCAACAAAACGTGTTCTTGAAAGGGTGCAATAGCACGGCGGAATAATTGCTGTCAATACTTACTGTGAAGTGCACGAGTTGGTAATGAATTGCACAAACAAATGACAGCCTCATTGTTTTCTAATATCCTGAAAAGAGATTTATTTATTCGTAATTTATTTCAAAAGGTCGATGAGATTTTATTCAACAAACGATTTCATCATACAGTGCAACATATTGGGAAAGAAAATATTATTTCTTGACTGTAAAGCTGACGCCATCATACTCAATTCTGAACAATTTAAAACATCTTTGCTGTTCATTTTGATTCATATTCCTTCTCATAGATTTGCGATTATAGTACATATTCAGTAATTTGTTTTTATTTTAGTCGGCATTTTTATTTTTATGTAATTAAATAATTCTACCCCAGAAAATAATTAAATAATTCTAATTCAGAATTCTACCCCACTGAAATTAGTCACCATTCGTCGACGGAAGAACATATATTTAAAGAATATTTTGCTTCGGAACGTATAGAAATTACTACATACTGACACTCTTGCATCGTTTTTCCTCCTTGCTGCTTAAAGTTAATTATTAGTTTTACCTATTTTTGGCTTCATTTGTGAGCGTCTCGTGCTAATCACGATCTGCAACAAGTTTGCCGTGTCACACTCGTGGCTCAACTCTCCTTTCCCAAATGTCACAACTGTCCCAACGTCTCTACTCTCGCTTCAAACATGTGCAACATATTCCGCTCGTACCATTAGCTATTCTCAGACAGCTTCGGAAAGTTTCGATGCGCGCCCAACATGCCGACACTGCCATAAGTTTGCACAGGTGCTTACTGCTTCAGCGCTCAGGACGGCGTAACACTTTTAGCCGGAGTGTGTGTTGATTGGATAACTCAATTTAGCGTGGAGGTAAAATTTTGCCTCGTCTTAAAATGTTCAATTTACCGTGTGCGCCCGTACCGGCGACGGCCTCGGATGCATTTCGCATCCTTTCGCTTTCACACACACACACACACACGCAAACAGTGCTATGGATGATGGCCGGGTTTAGTATGTGGAGCAAGTTTCTGCCTCGTCCAACCAGCCCAGAGAGTCAGGCGAGTGTGTTTTTCGATGCTTATTTCATCGTATCAACGGCAAAACGCCAAAGTATTTTGTGGTGCTTCTGCACCCACTACGCGGCCCCTTTTGCACCTGCGAGGGCTTCACGCCGCTTCGGGTGGTATCGGGAAAACCGCCAAAAACCTATGCCCACGCTAGTGACGTGGGAGATGAAATCCATAATTTATGCTTTCATTACCTCCATAACTAATGCAAATCCCGTGTAGCGATGAGGTACGAAAACTCGGGAGTATCTTTAACTGTATTTTCTCCATATTTTAGCACGTAATAAGTTTGCCGTTTTCATGGGCCTTAGCGATTTTCGACCACCAGCAACCCATGGCACGGAAGTGTACGGAAGCTTTCAGCGATACATCGGATACTGTGAGGATGTTGTTTTTTTTCGGTTTGTTTGGTGTATTTCCCGCACAACGATCATTGTATGCGAGTGTTGAAACGTGGCAAGAGTGCGCTTAGCATGAAGACAGCATCCGAATTCGAAAATCCGACACGGGATTCACCTTTCTCAGGCAACGCCAAACCATCCACGGATACATGGGTATATCGAATGAAACAGGTATCCGCTAACACCATCACACTGCAACGGGTACGTGGCCGGTTAGTGTGTGTGTGTGTGTGTGTGTGTGTGTGTGTGTGTGTGTGTGTGTTTGTGTGCCCGTTTCGAATAATCTCGCGGTTTTCATGCATGCATTACAGTTCGGAAGCGCAGAACTGACATCAGAGCTGGAGGCACTAGTTCGTGCTACGGCTAGTAACCTTTCCACGGCACGTGATTGACGAACTTTTTTGTTGCTACCTCTTCTTCTTCGTCTTCTTCTTCGTGTGCTTTTGCTTTTGCTTGCTCTGCAAAGCGTATGCTGGGTTGCAAAATTTATCCAAATGAACAAGTTTAGTAACTGATAGTAGCTAACTTTCTTTTCTAAACCTCGGGGCTTTTCACGTACTTGCAGTGCCGAAGTGGCATCTCGTGCCGCATCCATCATTGGCACTTTTCATCGCAAAGAAGCACAACTTTCCCCCTGTGCACGCGCTTTGAGGTAGAACGTTTGGTATTTTTTTCCTTCAAGCGAAGCTGTCAATGGAGGCGCCTGGTTGCTTGTACCATTCTGGTTCCTTTGTTTCAATAAATGTGTTTTTACTCTGTAGCTGGCAGAAAAAAAAATATCTTCTACAACGTAATTAAGCATATAACGTTCTTCTCTTAAAGTGCACGCCACTGCTCATTCCTATTGGTTGGCTAAATTTAATGTTTTAATTTGCACTAACTAACCCATGGCTACAGCCCGGTTGCTCGACTGGATCAAGATACGACTGGTTCGCTTAATTTGGCTAAACTGATAACAGATTCCACCAAAACACCGGTTCAGTGCAAACAGATTGACTGCTGCTGCCTGCCTGCCGTAACTGCCCGCCGCCGGTACCAGCAAAGTGCAATTCAATTTCGCAAGCAGATAAAACAATTTCACCATTGAAGTCGAACTTTTCATCTTCAGAACGGACCGGTTCGGTAGTGCTTCCCGGGGTTGGAAAAGACTTCAACCAACCAAGTAAAGCTTCCTGCCAGCACCTCACCAGGGTCGCAAAAGAGCACAATAATGTGAACAAATATTCTGCCCCGTAATGAACCCACCCCTAAATTGCATTATCCGGCAAAAACCCCGAACGGCGACAGTGCCGGTGGCAAGAAACAGAAATTTACTGTCGTTCCCACCCAGCCCCCTTTCCCGGGTGGCAATCGTCATGCAGCTGGGAAACATTCCGCATATCAAAGATGAGAAGTTTTTACCAAATTAATTTCATTAGCCAAAGTGGTGCAGTAGGATGCTGATGAACGTACCGTGGCGTTAGCCATCTGACTACAGACAAACGGATGAGAAATACACGAACGTGACACACTTGGTTGTGCGTGTGTCAGCAGCAACAAAATCACTTCACATCGGTTCACTGCTCCCATTGTTTTCCCCTTTTTTTTGCTGGAAACAGGTTGTTTCAGCTGTATGTTGATTTCTACTTCATGCATGTGGGTGTGGGTAAATTAATCTGATTTGAAGTGCACCATCCTGTATCAGAAGCCATCTTAGCTATCTTTGGCGAATATCAAATTTGTCACTGGTAAAAACATCGGCACAATCAGAACAAATGTAAGACATCGGAAAGGGAGCAAATTACTGTTTGGTAATGCAACAGAGTGTTCTTTAGATTTCGAAACCTTATGCAGCTGGTACGGAATAGCACGTAAACTTCTTTCCAAACAGCAAGATAAACAGCCCTGAAAACATTCGCATTGATTAGCATTGCTGGCGGTACGAGCTCTGTAGGAGCTGCTTTCGTCCATCGTTGTGACCCGGAATGACATCCAGGGAGGGTTTAATTAGAGATAAAGTGAGCAACTGTTGATTTATATCCGCTTGTTTGTGGTTTGTGTTGCAATAAAGAACCCATTTTTCTTCATCAAGCTATTGTATTGAACGCACCCTGAAGTTAACAACCGCCAAAGTTTTTGAACGTTCCTCTGCGCCATCTTTATCATCATCATCATCGTCGTCGTCATCCCCTTACTATCTCGATTCTTTCCGTTTCGTGAACTTTTTTGCTGAGACATTCTAAATCATCCCTAGCATTGACCCTTATTCCAACCCGCGTCGGTTTGAAACAATCTGTTCCTTCGTTTTGTTGCAAAAATGTTCCCTCGAAACAAATATTAATTTTTCGCATCTTTTGCTCCGACTCGAAAAAGTGGGGACGAGAACATTTTCGCCAATCTCAAAGTTTCTTGTAATGTTCTTCCTATTTGGTTCAGTACGTAACTAAAAGAAAAAAACAAATCTTGAAGGTTTTTTTCAAATTCTATTATCTACCGCAAAAAAACCCCGAAAATGCCTCAAATTCAAACAAAATTGCTCATAACTGGTACGGGATGGGGAACGACCTTTTGACACGAGAAAGTTCCCAGACATCACCATTTCCGGCGTGGTCGCACAAACACCAACCCGTTTTGCTTTTGTTTTTCCCCCAAACCGGCACCACAGCAAACAATGGGGCGTGCGCTGGGAGAAGAGAACAAAAAGAGAAGAAAAACACATGAAAGCAAGTTTTGAATCGCTCGGGAAATCGCAAACATGAGCCTGCCAAATGGTAGGATTACTGCTGCCTAACTCTCCACACCATGCCATTGGCAGATTCAAGATAGGCTGCATCACAAGCTGACATCGGGAAGCTTCCTTATCCTAGCCGGTGAAACCCGGAACGGTTCAGTTGCTTGATTTCTTTTCCACCCGCCAAAGATCCAGTGCCGATGATTAATGTAGCGCCCGTCGGTAGACCTCGAGAGTTGTTCGAAGGTACACGATGAGCGGTATATTCACAACTTGTTTTATGTAAATTCCCAGCAACAAAGAGGCTATTCTTTACGGATGAACCCAGGGAGAAAAAAGCGCGGTTAATTTGCAGTTCATAATTAAATGTAATAAATCATTATGGAATCATCGCAATAAAATGCAATTGTTTCAACTACTTGAACATTGATCGATTTGCCGTTTGAGCAATGAATCTTATCTGTGAAAATTGCAGGAACTTTGTTAATAAAAATAAGATTTGCTATTTATATATTTATAGCTGGGCTTGCTATACTGCCAATCTTGGATGTATTGCTTGTTGGACACCAATCTCAACTTACAGACGGCTTTCATTACTCAAGATTCATCTTCCTATCTCTACAAACCATGGAACCACTTCTAACAAAAATATTTCGAATCAATCATCCCTGGAACGCCAAGGAACGCCGTGCTCTTTGGGAAACATAGTTTCTCGCAGTCAAGTATTGTTTAAGCACGTATTTTTAATTATTTATTTAAGAGGACCGGTACGAAAATCTCATCCTCGTAGCATGGTTTGCCAAAGATATAAATATAGGTAGCCAGAAATGACAGTCTCATTACGCCAAAAAGAAAATTTCACCCAAGTATGATAAATGCTGGGTTGCGGTGCTATATGAACTTGGCATTGGTTTTCATTTGTGTGCGTCAGCTTCATTGAAGCACTTCCATCTGCCCATCGAAAATTGGAGCTTTTCATTCAACCACTCCCTAGAATCTAAAACTCCTAAAATTCTGTGAATCGCTGAAAGAGAAGAAACGGTTGAAAAAGAAGCATCCTATAGTTTTTTTCATCCCGATTAATTCCAGACTTTCATCGCAAAATCAACCCAATTCAATACGCTATTGGTAGTAGCGTTATTGAACATTTTTTCACATGATAAGCCAGCTATCTACTCTGAAACAAGGGGAAGGAAAAAACACCGTCCCTAAATTATTATGCATTGCGGACACCCTATCAACCAGGAATGCGCGGTGCTGTTTTTCTTAAATGGACTCTCTGATCCCTGCTGCTGGTGACATTTGTTCGTTACTTCGTATCCGACACGATCCGCCCCACAGACGGCCACTCCACCACCATCAAAGCACGAAATCCGGCACAAACCTTCTGCGTTGATCAGTAGCAGCAGCACGATAGCATACCGGGATTAACGTTAATTTGTATCAGATTTTTGTTTCCGCTCTTTCACCTCACACCGCAGGTTACCAGTCTTTTGCAGGGGATTGTTTTATTTTTTCCTTTTCGTACGAAATTAGTCAGACACACTGGAGAGCAAAAGGAAGCTGTGTTTCATCGGTTGTTTCGCCGAGAAGATTGCTTATTATGTCAGCATTTTAGCTTTGCAAAAGGAACTCCTCCTCTTGAAACAGCTCGAATATTGGTTTGCAACACACACACACACACATACAAACACGAAATGGAAATGAAAAGAATACCCACCAGTCAATGCGAGCTTTCAAATGAACGACGAACGGTACGATCAGCTTCATCGTACCATCGGCTGTGTCAAGTATCTCTTCCTAAGCCCATCGAGGGGGGTAAGTAATCCTCTCGGAACGATACACGCAACCGGTTCCCTTCGTCCCCTTGAACTCCTCCCTCACCACCCCTTACAATGCTGAACGATGGCGACTAAATGATAAGCTCGTGCTCGTGCTTCGCTGCTCAAGTTGCGGTAAACAAAATCCTACTTCCTGCGAAAAACCAACATCCAACAGTATGTGGCATTTAGGGGAAGGCTTCTTTTTTGGCGATGGTGCAAAAGAATTAGAACGGCAGGGGAACAAAAAGCATACAACCAGAATAACTTTTCATCCACAGTTACGCATTACTTACTTTCTTCCGCCACGGGGCATTCCGTGAGTGATTAAGGAATTTTCACTCCGAAATTCACAATCGCAAAAGCACGTCTTCCCATTCCGCTCGCTGCGTTTGAGTTCGGTTAAAAGGGGTATTTTTATTCGCCCCTTTTTGAAGGGATATTTTATTATGAATTTTGTTCACCTTTCTGGTAGGACCTTCTACCACCATTCGTGTCCGGCTCGTCTTCATCATGGACAATCCGCCAGCGGAACGAATAATCACCGAGGGTATTCGATTTGAAGAATCACGTCGTTTTCTGTTTCAAGCAGAGGGAAAGGCGTTTGAAAGAAGGGTTTTGCTTTTCGGTGATGCCTCGCCCTGGTCAGTCAGCGGTACAGGGACAAAACATGCGTTGGAAAGCTTTTGAAGAGGATCCGGTTAAGAAATACCGCCGAAAAAATATTTTACCTACCACCACGAAGGAACTCATCGCAGCCGAAGAAAAATCCCCAGTTCGGGGTCCGAAACCCGAACGATGACTAGGACCAATGGATATACCGTCTCAGTATAAAAAAAACTCCCAAGAATTGGCTAGCAAAGGAGAGGAAATATGTGAATTTTGAATAAGGTATAAGTGTTACCTGGGGATTTATCTTTACCCTCCCGAGAACTGGAGGACAAATACTTCGCTTATTTTTTTACCTTTAGATAAAAGGTCCCCGAAAGGGGTAGCTTGTAGCAAAGGGACAGCAGAGCGCCACATTTCCTTTCATCCTCGAGGTGTGTTTTTCCCTTTCTTTAATTTCTTTTACTCTTCCCAAGCGCTGGAGTGGTTTGGTTTGCCGGACGCAAATTGTAGCCCTTTTTCTGGACCTGCTCCATCACGATCTCTCTGCAAACGGGAACAAAAAGCAGAGGATGGAGGGCATCGCTGTAGGGCGAAATATGAAAGGTAACGAACCGACATAAATCGATTGAGTTTACATTTTTCCAGGATATTGCATGACCAATTGGGTTGAGTTTTGCGACCGGGTATCCCAGCTGCTCGAGGGATTTTGAACAACAGTTGCCCATCCAATCGATCGGCCAGCAACGGAGGCGATCAATCGATGCTCTCGGTTCAAATTTTTTCCTTTGGGTGAGGCTAAAGAAGCCTTTGAAATTTGTTTACACAAAACTCTACACACTCAAACCCATTACCGGGTAAAGGGATCACCCCCACTCGGTTGCTGAAGGGTTTGCTTTTTGTCACAGCGTTATTTACATCTACCCATTTCGTACGAATTTTCATATCTAGTGCCATTAGTTTGCCCATAAGGAGACGATTCATTTTCCGGCAGCGGTCAGCTACCATTTCGGTAGCAGACGAAAAATGCCTTCCACATGGCAAATTTGTCCACTCGATGATGATTTGTAAATATTGAACATTTTGTGTGCGTTATTATCGAATCGTCTGCCCACCCGCCCTAACCGGTCCGGTGACCCACGGGCATTCAATTCGTTTTAGGTGGTAATTTATCTTCAGCAACAAACACAACCCCTTTTTTGTGGAATGGCCTTTGCGAGAAGGTGCCGCTGATATGGATGGGACGAGGCAGCTTACACCCAACCAAACGGGGTGGAAAGTGTAGAAAGGGAAAGAAAAATAGATTCAATTTATCGTTCCATAATGATTGGACACATTTTTCAAGCCTTTTTTTTATTGTTTCTTGTTGCGTGCGAATGGAAATATTTGTGCGACGAATTATTGCCAAAGGAATTACTTTTGATTTACCGTAGCGTGGGGGCTAGAGTGATTGCGCAAAAACTGTTGTATGAAAACAAGTTTTAGCCAAAACATCGTTAGCATGCCGTTAGTACCATTAACTGATGTGGCAAAAATGTTTATCGTAGAACACTTCTTAATAAGTATCCTACACCAACAAAATATCATTTCACGCACATTACAAAGCAATTATAGCTCCATATTGTTTGCTTCGCTTGCTAGCTCTTTCGCTCCTTCGTGCTTGATGTTGTTTGCTTCGCTTGCTAGCTCTTTCGCTCCTTCGTGCTTGACGCTTGCATAGCTACGTCTTTTATATACCACCGGAAATATTATCCAATAAAAAGCACACAGAAGAGAAAAAAAAATCCATACCAAACAACAAAGCTGCGCAACAAATCCATAAGCCCAAAAACCAGAACAGACACGCACTACACAATCACGACCTTACGCGCGCAGCAACTCACGTAAAAAGTTCAAAAGTCCTTCGGGCGATATTGGTGGCATCTCAACGTACGTCCCGTCCCACTCCTCCTGCCCGACAGCGGAAAACGAAACGATTCCCGCGAGTCGAAATATATTCGCGGCTCTTCAATTTATCATCGCTATCACGCAATTATCGTAAATCAGCACCAATCAGCCAGCCGAAAATCCTTACCTCATACTGCACATAAATCATTCCGAAACACCCATTTTCATCGGAAGCAACAGAAAAAACAACAACAACCAGAAAACAATGCTATGAGAAAAGGGCGCCGAATACGGGGCGACGCACCATCACGGTGGAAAGAAAATATCTTCCTATCGTTTCGGAAAAGTCAAACCAATCGAAAACATCCCCACCCCAAAATCCGATCTTTGTGCGAGTTGGTAAATCCGGGGCAGTTACAAACACACAACATACACAAATCGTAGTCCCGGGCAAAGGCAAAGAAAAACTTACCCTTGGCTTTTCCTTCGAAGCGAACGAGGGCGGTGGAAAAAGCTTCATTCGTTTTACACCTGACAAGACCAAAGGATCAGTGGAACATCTTTTTTTTTTCTCGCTCCATGTTGGACCGGATGAGTGTTAATGCGTCCCTTTTCCGGGAATTTTTTTTATTAAAGCCTCATTTTCACACCTTGTTTTCCGCACGCCCATCTAGGGATGAGACCAACAATTTTCTTACTTTCTTACCACACACAAAAAAAACACTTTCACCTTCGTTTGAAGCATTTGAACAAAAGAGCGAAACATTGCCCGCAGCATGTAAGGCTCGGCACAGATAAAGAATTCCGGTATTCGTTTCGCGTGGGTTCGTTTTTCAGCAATCTGATCGAACGCTGAACAATACAACGAGCGAGCAGTGTGAAATAATACACAACATACAGCAACGAACACTCGCAAACACTTAAAACTTGCACCTCAAAGCGAAATAATACGGCTGCAAAACTTCACCACGTGCTAGCAGAAGCTTTCGTTCCGCCGCCAGCGTTGAAATTGGTTGCCGGTCGGGCACAGCATTAACCGCACACCGTGCAAGAAAAGCGCGTTAAAAGAAAACTAATCGTTAGCTTGAAAAGCACGTACAAGATATTCAAATAAAATATTCCTCCTGGGTATACGAACCTGACGATAACCGAAACCATCTTTTCGCTTTTTTGTTTTTTGTGCACTGCCTCCGGATCGGTGCCGTAAGGCGAATGACAAGAAGCCGTAAAAGGGACAGGAAATGTGGGGATGCTAACAAAAAATGTAAGGAATTTAAATCTTCATCCTTTTGTGCGGCAAATGCTTCGTATTTTTTGTGTTTTGTTTTTTTTTTATTCTCTAAAAGAATGGGAGAGATTGAAATGGCCGTTACTCGGTGTGGAGATGAATAAACTGGGAACGGTTTAAGGAAAAAAAACCTTAACAAAACGCGTTCAGGGGAGAAAAGGTATCCTGCGGCTCAGCCAATGCCCGTTTGGCCGTGGAGCGATCTGACGAGGCCGTCAACAACACTGGCGCCTCCATTATACTGATCCTCAGGGTTAGCCGTAAGTTCGTCCTCGACTCCTCTATAACGCTTTAAAGGCGTAGCCGATCCACGTCATAAGTTCTAGGCGCAGTTTGAAGTACTTGGATGTCGTATTTGACGATCAACTTGATTACATTCAACACCTTTCTTATGTTGTCGACAAAGCCACAATATTGGAAAGGTCATCATGACGAGACTTCAACAGTGTTGCTTCAGAGTAGACATCATAGAGTCCACTGCAGATGTTGTACTGGGCAACTATTATAGTGCCGATCGTGCAGTCTGCAAGTAGGTTGGTCGTACCTAGAAGTCCTATTACTGATGTAAATGCTCCAGTGGGCTTACTACGTTACTAAAAAGGGAATAGTTCTGTTTAATCATAATTAAAGTAGTTAATTAAAGGAGAAAAATTCTCATACAATTCCAACGGCTTCATTTTCATTGGAAAATCATGTCTACATGACATGAAAGGTATTGTTGTACTTGCTTCGACCAAAGCGAACGATCAACTTGATAAGCATCGCTTGTGCTTGCAATCAAACATCTTATCACTTCACAGATATTCAATCCAAGCCGACCGACCCCGAGTGCAAGTTCGATGCTAATTCAAACATAAATTAGCAAGTGTTAATTTTCCTCTAACGTCTAGCGCAATTAATACTTTCTCATTCCGTATTCCATTCGCATTCGCGTGACTTGTGACTAGGAAGCGGAGCATGAATTTAATATGGATGAGTAGAAGATTTAGCCATAAACACACCCGTGCCGTGCTTCCTGCTAAACCTCAATAAATCGAAAACCAAGCTCCTTGCTAACAAGAACGATCGAATCGGATACGAACCGCCACGGCAAACCACTTCATCGGAACAATTTCATCCGCGGGCAGCCATTTCGGCGGCTTACCGAACGCAACAAGACTTTTAAAAATCTCGGAACACGTTTATGAATAGGATCAAAATTTATTGCCGCTATCATGCTGCCGCTAATGTTGACGCTTTGCACGGCGGCACCGAAACCGTCTTGATCGATTTCTTCGTGGCGGGCGCCACTCGGCTACCGTGGAAAAGTGACGGGAAATTCATAATTTTACGGCTTTTCCGCGCTAGTGGCGTTCCCGTGTTTTCCCGCACACAAGTTGGATCGGCTGTGTTGTGGTCCATGCTTTTCTCCGTCAGTCGCCACAGTTCGGTGCGATTAGAGATGAAGAGCAGCTTTCAACGATTGATGGTCCACGATGGGAAAACTTCACGTTGAAGATGTGCTGGAAAAATTAAACGTTGCACCCCATGGTACGCTCGCGCTGTAGCCAAAACCGTTTACCTCATAGAGTGATGGTTCCCAGAATCTAAACCAATGTGCCGTTCAATCGATGAATACTTTACATAATTACAGCCTAAGCATAACTTCAAGCGCACTCTCGAAAATCGGATCGGAAACAACCGTTTTAAGGTACGCATGCTGAGTGAGTGGAAGCTTCAATGATGGCACAACTTACGGCAGCGATTTTGCCAGCGCCTCGTCAGTCATCACGTCATCTAAGCGGTTGAAGCGATTTCGCGCATCGGACGATATTGGCTGCGAAACTAATTGGCAAAATTAAATTCCTCGCCTAATTAACTTCTCAAGTGTGCACAGTCAAAACTGTGCCCCGTACACCATGGCAACTCTCCTTGGGGAAGGACTTTCAACACGATGAGCTTTTCTTCGGGGCCCAGGAAAAAAAACACTTCAAGTGTTTCAATTAAAGATCCCCCAAACGATCAGCCTGAACAACGCACCAGTACCAGTCGAATAGATACTGCCCGTGTGCCGTGTGCTGTTGATTGGTGGATACTTCTGTGCTTTCCAGCAACCCCGTGGTCATTACAGACGTACACGTCTGGTTTCTTCGGAGAAAATGGTCAATCATGTTTACTTAAAATTTCACATCTCACTTGGCAAACCTAATGACCGTGCGCCGGCTCTAGCTTTGTTTACTGTTGACAATCGAGACATTCACTTCGAGATGGCTATGGGTGAGCGCATGGAAGAAAATCAAATTACCAAAATATGGACGGGGTAGCAGTCGCACTGGTCGACATGGCTTCGAAGGAAACTTCTTTCATTAATTATTTTTAGCGGAATCCCAACGATGCTCAACGTGGACAAAATTCGATATGCAGCACAATAAACTTACCTCATGGTGTTCCCCTGTGCTTGGTATTGTTTGCATAGGAAAATCCCAATAGTAATATTACCCAAGTTCTAAGATAATTAATAAAGTGTGTATTCATGGAGTTTCAGCAATGGTCATAATTTTGGCAACTAACTACAAAAACACTTAATGACTAGAAGTTCGTACTATATACAGTCTCAACCCAATAAAAATTAAAATTGGCTGTTGGGTGGTAAAACCTAGGCACCAACACCATGAAAATCATACAAATGACACTTATTCACGCATTACAACCTGTCACTTATAGAACAAATATTTAATTCCAAGTTGTGAAAACTGGGCTAGTGAAGTTGTTCCAATAATAAAACTTATGTCCTCTTGGCTTAGAAGAAAATGGTGTACACTTTGATGACCATGTATAATACCAGACCTTAATTGTTGTCTGTTGAGTTGTTCAAGGGCTGTCCACTCAACCAAAGAAGTAATAACTTGTTACTTAACAGACAAACAAGAACCGCGGAACACCTCATGATGCCTGGTGACATCGGATACTTCTGGAAAGGCAACGTTCCGCAACGCAAGCCAACAACACAATCGTTTATTAAATGTTTGAATTAATAATCAGTTTTTTAAACCTTGAACTAACAATACATAATTATATAAAGTATTTAATTTAGGAATAATTAACATAAGCAAAATTGTCATCTTTGCACTTCACATTAAACCATCCAGATCTGTGTTAAATAGCAAATAATTCGTCCTCTTGCTTCATTTTATTGAGTAAATATATCTGAATATTGTGAATTTCCTGTTATGTATAAATTTTCCATCCATGTCCAGCCTTAATTTTATCCTTCATTCGTTGCGGTTCTTAGTTTCGAATCAACCCTTCTGCGGCTTAACCCATCATAAGCTAAAATGGCTGTGTAACATCAAAAGCGCCACGCACGATAACGCTTATGCGTATCGCTTCCTCGTAACAGTTACCGATCGGTTCCGCATCCACCCTTCCCCGAGACGGCAAACATCGTTTCGTGCCACTCGAAACCGTGCACGACTAATCTGCTGCTTAAGCACGCCCTGTCCTATCCTACCCGACCAGTTGATGGGAGCATCAAGCCTCGCAACGAATGGACGACCGGAAGATACAACCAAAAACACGCAACAAATTCCACTCCTAATGATATCAAAGGTCTCGCTTTGCTCCCTCCCAGCAGCACGTTTGAATGTTTATGGCATAATAAATTTTAATCACATTTAAGTCACTTCCCTTTTATCCTCGTGTGCACCCACCGGTTTGCCGCGTTCAGTTCGGGACGAGTTTAGAAATAAAAACTACCAGCGCTAACGTTTTTTTTCTTCCTTGTGTCTAAGCACTTCCATGGCGGGGAACAACACGGCCATGGCCAATGGAAGTGAGAAAACAAATGGTACTTCCATCAATTGAACATGCTCCACTCGAAACCTTCAGAAGAAGGCTGCTTACCGGTAGGTGCAGTTGGAAAGTTTGCCAGAGCGAGAAAAACCTAAACCGCGGTGGTGGACTTGACCGGTGCACCTCACACCACGAATACCGCTGGGAGAACAGGCACCAGCAACAGCACGGTCAAGTACATTCGGCATCAACTACTGGTAACCATTAGAAGAACAAAAAAAAAGCATAGCCAAGGGTAGAGAAGACGGGGAAAAAACAAAACATCACAACACGGCCGAGAACCGGCATCGCAATCCATGTTACAATTTCCAGCTCGCTGACCAGGGTTCGTGTTTCTGAGGCGATTGATTTTTATCGGTTTTTCCTGTGTGTATTTCTTAAATCTTCCCCCCGCTCCGCTCAACGGTCACCATTGCCTGCCCATCCGTCCCGTGATAGGTGGTAAAGTAAAATGTTCACCCACCCGGTCCCGGTTTCTAGCCAACGCTTAAGAGTTACAATTTTCCATCGTTTGCCTCACCACCTCAGAAGCGTCTCCTAAGTGTTCTTGATTTTCTTGTGTTGTTTTTTTTTCTCTCCCCAACCACCCGATGGTGAAGACCCCCATAATATAGATTACCGAAGGGATCTCTGAACTTTACTCCTAATTTAATTATATCGTTCGGTCACTTCGATTCCAGGGATCTCCTGACTTCGGTATTTATGTGACCTCGAACATACCCTGACCGTGGAGCAATGGCGCAAAGCGCAAGTGGCAAGAATACGAAACCGATCAAGATAACGGACGGATTGCTAGAATGTGTGTGTGTGTGTGCAAGGACGGTTGGTACAGATGGATAATGGAGCAGCCGTTCGCCTACTCCGGAAAGGCTTTACTGATTGGTCAGCAAAAACGGGCCCATCTCAGGCGCAAAAGACACACGAAACGTGCAAGATGGAACCAACTCTCCTCCTCCCCTCCTCCCCTCCCCCCGATTGCCCCATCACAACAGCAGCAAAACCCCACAAAAGTGAAAGATAATCGTGTAGAAATTTAATTAATTTAAGTGTACCGAAAGGTTTCGCAAAAGTGATAGCTCAATTTATTGCTACCCGTTTCGTATTGGGTTGGCTGTATCTTTTCCGCCCTTGTGCTTGTTTAATTTTCCGCTGCTGCACAGTAAAACCAACCGCGGATGCTCATCATTCTGTAGGTTAGCAAATGGGGAGAGTGAGAAAAAAACTCGAGAAGGTAACAGAATTGTAATGTACAAGTTATGTGCTCTCTTGCTGCCTGCCATTTGGCATGGCCCGGGATTAAAAAGCAACAGTTTCTAGGGAATTTATTTACAGCCGCAATCGCATATTTTACGGACAGTGTTGGTTGGGAATTGTAGCACGATTTTTAAATTGGTGATTGGTTTTCTGATTTTATTGGTGCTACACTCTTGCGTGTAATACATTTTTATGTGCCACTTCCACGTTCCGAATGATAAACCTATATATATGAAGGCTTGTTTGTTTTGTTTGCCAATTGGGTTAATTGGATTAATCATTAACCTTGGAGCGAAATAAGCTTTGCCTTCCTTGTGATTGATTGATCATTTTCAAATGCTATCATTCATATTTTTTATCTTCTTCTAATGTATGTCATCCTAATCAAAATATGTGATAGTTATTCAAACATTGGGCAGAAGAGCACAAATTAATATAATCGTTTAAAGTATTGAAGTGTCGCATTATTATTATAAACAGGTTAGTTATGACGTACGAAGCGTACAGCTCCACTTGAAGCTTGTTTAATACCAGTGACCTACAGGTCTTTTTATTTTATTTCATCACTCAACAAATCTGTGTTACATATCTACTAACCAAATGATTTGCATTTATAGAAACAGCCATAAAATGATTTTTTGAATGAATTTATAATCTTTATTGCAAAATTTGTTTCACAATAGAGCTCTACATAGCGTTGAGTATATTAAAGCACATTTTAAAAGGTCCAACTTTGAACAATTAAACAAGCTGGCTTTAAATATTTAAAATCATCTATAAATAGCCAAAGGAGGATGCACATAAAAAGCCAAAAACATCGGCAGTCCATTGATTCGTTCATGGTTATTAATTAAAAAGTTATTCACCGTTCACAACACACGCTTAAAAACATTCACATACGCGGCTCCATCGTAAAGAACGTGTTGACTCACTATGATGGTACGTTTGCCAGAGGAACGCAAGCCCGAAATGGAAGGGGAGCAAAATATGAGAATGGTTCTATGAACCATCGCACAATAGCAGAATGACGAAGAAGAAAAAAGAACACATTTTTAATACCTTTTAATTTATTTTCTGACGTTAACACCGGTTCCTGTCAATTACCTTGTCACGGTTGTCAACGGTCGTCGCTGGCTCTGCGGCACCCTGCCACTACATTTTCCATCGATGAAAAGCTCCTCCGCGTAGCTTACTATAAACCTTCGATTCTTTCAACGACTCACACCTTGTGCCATGCCTAGCCATCTGGGCGACATTGTTGATGTTGTCTATTCTGCTAAGAAACAGCGAACCTGCCGACCAAAAGGAAACCATCCCGCTGTTGAGACGCTGGATAAATTTTGCAAACAATAGCATTACATTGTGGCTGCGAGAGAAAATATTGTCATAAAGCATATTAAATTACCGAACCGGACCGACCCCGTGCCACCAGGGTGGAAAAAAAATGTTTTTCTTGTTAGCCGCACCTTAACTCCACATCCGGCGCAACGAAGGAAAGAAAAAAAAACCACCCCTAGAGGAATGTTCACCACACTGTCCCTTACAGCAGAAGTGTTTGTGTTTGGTACTGCGGTGGTAAACCCCTTACACCTTGCCGTGATAATCGAACCGAACCGCAAAACGGTCCCGAACCGGTAAGACCGGTACGGATGGTGGCAGTAGGGATTATTCACAGCGTAGCTGGGTTGGAATTTGAGAAGTGGGAAAGAAAGTGCTAGCCAATAGATGATGGATGAAGCGAACGCGCCATGAATGACCGGACAGGCGGGCGTTGATGAGCCAGACACGGTACGAAGTTGAGCTTTTTCGCATAATCAGAAAGGATAATGAAGATCTGCCTAAAGAAAACAAACCATTAAGCGTGTGGAAGGCTGGATGGATGTGGCCGGTCGGAAACGGAAGGCAGACCACGAATGAACGAAAGGCAAAAAGCGTAGCAACTAGCAGGAAGCCGTGGTCACATTGCGATGGCCAAATACAGATGATGGCTGTAGAACCAGGGAATGAAACTGGCTGATGAGGATTTTGATCGAGAAGAATGCTCTTCTGACGGATGGTTTTTATTAAAAGGGAAATTCAACTCAAGCACGGTTTCTATTGGTACAGAAAATTCAACAGTAGTTCTTATTGTCAAGGACGAAGGGCTAGTTTTAGTTATTTTTTATTAAAAATAAAAATAAAACAAAATAAAACTCAAAATAGTAAATTTAATCTCATTCAGATTACAACATTAGATTACAAATTTTATTTAGTCGAAAACAATACAGCAGGTAGAATAAAAGTGAAGTAAAGTATAAGTAGAATAACAAAAACTTAAAGCTAAGCAAGATATAGAGGACTTCCATGACAAATTATTCATGATTAGTTCTCTACATAGTACCTATGTTTAACTGAAATTTTGTATATTTTAGTTGTATTCATATATGGCAAAACTGTATGTCAGTGTTTTTCAACTGTCTATTAAGCATCTTATGAGCATAATTTATGTTTTATTTTATTTTATTTTATTTTTTATTCTACTTCAACATGAAAAACATCCTAGAAGAGCTTTAAATTTAATCATTTCATCTCAAAAACTTTGTAAAGTTACGGATCATTCCACTATAAACAACAGTTTTTGTAAGAAGAATTTCATCTCTGAAATCCTAGCTTAGAACTATCCTTCCCAGCTAAAACTTACACTTTAAGCTTTTGTGCTATGATTCTAACCTTTTCTCAATTCGAAGTACAACATTACACAAGTGGAGATATTGGAAAATTGACTAGAAACGGAAGAAAAATTAAAGCTGTTTTTCCGATCTTCAACACTCTCAGCGTGTATGTGTGTGAACCGTGCTTATCATCGGTCTCTTCAATCCATTTCTCCTCGACGGTATGATGAAGATTTTCCCGTCCAGAAAACACACCCAAGATAACCCAAAAAACCACAATCGCTTGGCGAGTTCTTCCGTTCGCAAACACAGAAACCAGTAAATGAGTGTCAGCTACCAGTGTCGCAGGCCCAGAAACCGAAGCATTCTCAGCATCGGCAAACTCAACCAAAACGTCACTAAAACCGGAACAGTACGTACTCGGCGGAAGCGGAAGTGCCCGGTTGGGGAATGGAACCGCGTTAGTCCAGTTCGGTGTCTGGTGTGGTTTGCAGATGATACGGCTGTCTTGACGACTAAATGAATTTTGACACTAATGCTTCCCTTTTGTGAAACAACGTCCGGTTCGGTGTCGTTCATCGGGTGGCCTTGAGATTGTAGTTTCTCCAGGACTCAGCAACTCACCCTGTTTGGGACCGGGAACACCACCGGAAGGATGGAATGAAATGGATCAAAATCAACGCCATTAACGCGCGCGCGAAAACACGCCATCCAATGATCGATCGATCATTTCTATAGCATAATTATTCTGCTCGGAATCACCGTCTCCAGCGTGCATCAACATCAATGAAGGCGCTTAGTTGGATCAATTAGTTTGTGCCCGTACCTGGCGGGAAAGTTCCCGCCACAGGGGAGATGATAAAATTATCATCCTTGATTATTGTGGGATCGGATAATATTTATCAAAAACAAGGATTCATCTACAACAGCACGGCACGAATCAGCCTTCGACCGCACGGTGTATTTTGTCGCTTCCCGGCGCAACTCTCACTAGGAATTGTTTTCACTCACTTTAATATTCACGAGCAAACTTTGACTAGCGCCAAACATCAACCCGAATTCGCTTCCAAGGTTGTGGCGGTTCACTGTTCCACCCGGCGACAGAGAATATGCAAAAGGACTGTGAACCACGGTTTGGTGCGTTCCGTCTCTTGCTGGAGCCACGAGTCTGGCCCGGTCTCCTGACCATATTCCGCCCAACCGACAACCCGGTCCCGGAAGTGGACACCTCGGTTTGGGGTGCGAGAATCTCATTAAAAATTCATCACTTGTCTTATTAGCGTGTTGCCGGTGCGTTGGTTAGCGCCATTAGTTTGCCCTGCTGTCGTCAAATCAAATTTCGTTGTATTTAATTATGACCTTAGCGTGTCACTACACACCGGTCGGTCTGTGACCGTTTTTCCCTCGAAATCTCGATCCGGGACGGTGTGTCTCAGCCGTTCGCTTTATCTCCAGGCCGCGCTACGGGGTGGTTGTGGGAGCTGTGACAGCTAGTAGGTAAAACTGCCTGCTGACAACTTACTCTCACCGGGCGAGGCGTTCGCTGAGCGACATCCATATCATTACATTCCGCAGGAATCGACTCACGGACGATAGACGCACGGACTCTGACCTATTTTGGTGCTAGTTGTGTGTTTTTCCTGTTGGGGATTTATCCTCACATATTTCCATGCCCAACCCTTAACGTTGATTAGCTGGCTAACTCTGTTTGCGATGGATAATTTGACTCCTTCACAGTGGACTTCCCAGAAAGGGTCGCAAACACACTTTCGCCCCCGAAAACAAGCACCCGATTTGAGCGTGAATCATGTGCTTGATTATTTACGAATTATTTGGTGCGACAAGTACGGTCCATATGATTACTTATCGATTGTACTGTACCGGATAACCTTCATAGAAAACAAAACAATGTGTATGAAAAATGTTCTTATGGGATTTTTGGTAAGCCTTGCCTCTTCAATCATATGTTCTTCAATAAGAAGTGTGGAATCCTTGGGGATCACCCACTCTAACAGACTGGTATTCGCTCACACGATCTCCCCACATCGGATAGTCTATCAAACTTCCTAACGACGATAACTCCAACATGCAATCATTTACTTCTATATTGAAATAATATTTTTTTAATTATCCTTGGCCTATTATTAAAGAGTTCTGACCTCCTTTTAATTCCTATCAATTGGTCCTCAGGTCAGGAAAGTTTGAGACGATTCAATTTTTTTTTCATCAATGACGGCCAGGCCGTATTGCTACGATTCAATTTAAATTCTGTAGCAAATCGAATATTATTTTGCTCTGTTAATAATGCTTCAATGGCATTACTGACAAGGATTACTAAAACGGAAATTAATCCACCAATTCATTGTCCACCGTTAATGACAAGCGAACAGAAGAGCAAACTTTAAAAAATCATTTGCATTTCGAAACGCTTCTGTTACATATGTTCTCGCGCTGTGAAATTCATCATTAAAAGAGCACATCATTAAGTAAACCACATTCCCATTCCAAAACCAACCGTTTTATGTAACTGCAATTGATTCGAAAGCTACGTTTTCCATACTGGAGGCATAAAAATTTATTGCTTATATTTCGCCGGCGGGCTTTTTTTCATCCATTCCGATAGCTATTCAAACCACGCTAAAATGTGCCTCCAAACGTGGCCACTCCATGGAAGCGAACGGGTTTTCAATATTGACTTAACTCAGACTCAACTCCCACGGGTAGGAAAGAACGTAAAGAGGAACAAAACCAGAGCTTTTTTTCCGAAGGGACTCAAAGTCAATCAAAGCATCATGTTAAACCATCGAGAGAGAGCGAGCGAGTGAGTGTATAAAAGTAGAAACGAGTGAAGAAAAACACTTGCCCAAATGATGATTCCTAACCGAACCGAACCCAATAACTACCCACCCGCCCTGGGTGATCTCCCCGACGGTTGTTCACTCTTGAGTGAGCCCGAACTGAGGTAAAGTTCGTTTTTTTTACGATCGTAACCGCACGTGACGCCATCTGGTAGCCGTATCGTTAGGTCTGGTACCGTATTTAATAGTCATAAAATTTAATATTACAAAACCCACGGTTCGCGGAGGCGCGTTTTTTTAATGACAGTGGAAAACTGGACTGTACGCAACGGAAAACAGAGTGCCACTGAGTTGCGAACGCACGGGACGGTAACACAAGTATACGCTATTGAATATCATAAAACATTCTCTAAATTTTCCAGACACAGCACAGCACAGGAGCAGGAGGCAGGATTCGAAATTAAATACGTCTGATACAGTCCAGAGCAGGGCAAGGGCCCGGTAATGGCACCGTCGAAATTCTCGGTAGGCTCTGTTGGCAACATCAATTTCAACCTTTGTTGGGAAATAAAATAGTACCTACGGAATAAATTCTTATCCAAACTTTCCCTCGGTTCCTGACCAAACTCCATTTTTACCTTCCATTTGCTTTAGAAGGCCTATTTTCACCACAAACAAACTCACTCACAGACACACACAGCACCATCGCGGGAAATGAAAGCAGAAACCCCTAAACGGCATTTGGGTGATAATTTGTTTTGGCCACCGGTATCAGCCACCGGACGTCTCAATCTAGCGCCTCATTAGCTCCGATTTAAATTCAATTTTCGCCGGAAAATCTTTCCCAGCCCACCCGTTCGTGCGCATCGTGCAGACCGGTGGACGTGGAAGATGGATTGCCCAGAGCTGCGAAATGATTGAAATTACACCATGGGCTGCAAAACTCGGCCACCACCATCCCCATCCCCGGGAATGCCGATGCCTAACCGACACCTGCTCCGTGGTGCACGGCTGCTGGCAAAGTGGCTCCCACGCGATGCGAAGGCAAATCTTAAGCCAAGGGGATTCGGACGAACCGTTACACGAAACGCACTCACGCAGCTGTTCGTGCCATTTCCGCTTGCCGTGCTTTGCAACGGAGGGATGGCGTTCCCTGCCCGGCCGATCCAACCGGTCTCCGGTCACTAATAAATTCTCTACAGAATTTAATCAACTAAACACACCTTTTATGCAAATAATTCTACTTTATAGCATGGCGAAACTTTTTTCATTTGTCCGCGCGAGGTGCGTAATATTTTGCTTCGATTCTGTATCATGTTTCTGTTTTGCGCTTTCCTTTCCTGCATTCGTCTGCCGGAAATGGTGGGAAAATCGCATCGTCTGCTACGGCGAGAGGCGCATATTTACTGTTTTGTCATGTCTTTACTTCCACCCACCCGGCCCGGGATTGTGCAACGGGGGAGGAGGGGCACGCACGAAAATTGGTCCCCAAGGTTTCCTGATCTGGCAGTGTAGCTTCTGTGCGGGATCCCTAGACCAGAAGAAAACGACAAAGTGTGTGTGTGTGTGTGTGTGTGTGTGTGTGTGTGTGTGTGGAAGTAAAAGTTTGCGTTTCCTGCGCTTTTTTTGTTTATCCACACACAGCGAATGATGATGATTACAGGCAACGCGAACCGAGGGACCAATAAGTTCCGGTCCCAGAGAAGGTGAGTATTTTTCACTTTACGATTATCAGCGTCGCGCGACCATCGTTTTCTGTTTTCGATGAAAAAACAGATTCCCTACCCTTGTAGGTGGACAAGTGCGAAGGCATCAGTGAGGGGGGGGTTTTGATTAAATTTTCACAACATTTCCACCATCAGCTTCGATGCGCTTACCGGTTCACCAACAGTTCATTATGTAAATTACAATGTTACTAAACAATAATCCCCAGTCAACAACAACTCAACATCAATGTATTATGCTATTTGTTTATTATTTCCAGCATGCTTTTAATGCTTTTATTACATTCACATGCACCATTCGCAAAGTTACACCATGGTTCCTACAGCAAAACAATGTTCTAGAAGTATTACATTGCTTCTGAGACAATGTGTTCCACAACAAACATGTATGCGCATAACATTACTAGGAACGAACAACCAAGTTGATGCTAGGTGTATGATTAGATCAATTAGGTCAAGTTGTAAAACCTACATAATATATTTCACATTAACTACAACAAAAGATGATTAAAGTTATTTGTTGATTATTATCAAAATTATTAATTTACAAGTCATTTTTCTGAAGAATACTCACCTGCACCATGGATACGAACTGTCAAGAAGGACAAAACAAGATGTTTTATTAGTATAATAAATGTCCCTTTCGGGTTCACTGCCAGAAAACTCAATGGAATCAATTTCCAAGTTACAAAAAGTTTGGAAAACAGTTGCCCGATTTAGCGGCCCAATGGCGCGAGACAATAGCAGCGTCTATCTTTACATGGCAGGACTGGGATCGAATTCCATCCGAACCGTTCCGTATTGCAGACCACGTAGGTAATGAGGTAAGCCATTCAATTGACGACATGTCCAAATCAGGTCGTTAAACCAATAAAAATGAAAAAATAGCATCATAAGTTAAGGAAGCTTATCTCTGACAGAGAGCGTTTAATTGCCTTATAAAGTTGAATCTTTTATCGTGGATTAAAGGACCATTTTTCAAACATTTCATTACTACTGGCTGTGTCACTATACATAACAAGTTAGAAATAATTTCTCCAGTAGTTTCGCTTAATATATTAAAGCTCCAACTCAAACACAAATGTTTAATAGAGTAAGTTTCCCAGACAAGAATGTAGCCGGTTTAAATCTATTTTCCTCCTCGCTGGTGAACATAGTGAAAAGATTCATAACTCATACTTGATCCACACAATAGATCATTGAGGATGCGGCACATATCACGTAATTAAAGCTTGTCCTAATCCCCACACATTAGCTCCCTGCCTTCCGGTCCATTCGTGGAAACATAAACAAAGTCATCTGCATATTAACCAAAACAAAACACACACACATACTCACACACATGAAGGAAAAAAGGGCCGAATCAACCTCAATCTGGAACCAAATCCGAAACCAAAACGAACTCCCATAGGTTCCGAAATACAAACAAAACTTTGCGTCAGATAAAACCGGGCCCAGCCGAGCGCCCAGTTTCGGCTGGCAGCATCGTACCAACTGGGAACATCCTGTAATTATCCCTAAAGTGCATTTACCAGCACGAATGGCGAACGGGTAACCGTACCAAATGCATACGCCTGGACCGGGCAGCCGCCAGCCGGAAGTAGGGCAACTCGCGTGTCCTATTTTCGTGCTTTGACTTCTCATCTCGCCACACCGAGCGCACGCCTCCATCCGCAGTGGGGAAAGTTTTATGGAAGGAAAATGCTTTTTCCGGTATCTCCCCACCCACCCACCCCATCAACCGGTTACGGCCGATCCCGTGCTGCGTCTTTTATGTGGGGTTGAAACGCAAGAAGGAAACTTTGGCTGTCCCATCACGAACTTCCTGCCCGGTGCCGTATCGTGCCCACGGTACGTGCATAAGATGATGGCGGTACTGCTCGCCACATGGCGAGATGGAGCTATCGAGGGCCCCCACGCGCTGACATTAATGGCAGTCATAACGTTTGCAGACGTGTAACATTTTATGTTTCTTCGAAAAAGCTCCCGAACTCGAACGGCGATTGCAGTGTGTGTGAGTGTGTTTGTTGAATTGGGAGTGGCATTACCCGGGTAGGAACAGAGGATGCTTTCACTAAAGAAAGCAAACTCATATATTTTCCTGACTGTTCATGGGCCCCGGAGGAATTCGGTACAGGGTACAGAACAAACAAGGATACCGCGCGCGCTCGTTCACTCGGGCTACCATTGCTGCAACGTGAACAGACTGCAACGATGCAATGATGCATAAGGCGGCGAACCGAAAAAGGCAAACAAACTTCATTGTGCTTAATTTTAGCTGTTTTCGGTTGAAGTAAAATGGGAAAGTATATGCATCTTCCTAAACAAAACAAAGATTATTATTTTTAATTCTCCTTTCCGTTAAGCAGCTGAATGCGATCAGGATGCTTTTAGCTTTTTTATAATATTGGAAGCGTATTTTTCTTAGGTATATGACATTCATTTAGTACTAAAAAATACTTCATTTTATTTATTTTTTTTGTCTCTTAACTATCTTGCCAGAGACTTGGAGAATAATTTAATAACCCAAAAGCTAAAAGCATTCGTTAGCAACTGTTGAACCAACTTTAGCGTGTACTTATTTCCACTCAGTGCATCTACCACAATTATTTTCATGTTTTCCTCAAAATAGCCTTGAAACAGCAAAACCGTGCAATGCAATCCGCTTGTACACACCAGTCACGACTCTTCCGAAGCAGTCGGACCGATCCTTAGCTCGTGCGCTCATGTACGGAATGCGCCATTTTCCCAAGTGCACTACACGCGGCCTACCGACGGATTTGATTGCTTTCATTTATCCTCCCATGGCCCATGGCAGAAGGTCGTTCAGTTTTTGAAAGGCATGCACCGTATAAAGAACTGATACTACGTGTCAGCTGAAAACGGAAGCACCCGCCCATCATGGCTCGCTACCTGTTGTAGTTGCAGTTTGCAACCATTCGCTGTGTATTGTTCCCGCACGGCTGAAGTGTACCGCCGTCGAGTTTTCTTCGAGCGGGCGTGAAAACGTGCCAAGAGCACACGCCCGGCACTTCAAACCGCTTTGACGGATCGAGCCGAAGTAATGTGACCTACTCAGAGAGATAGGGAGTGTGCGGCAAAGTCAAAGAAATGGCAACGTTTCGCGCCCTGGTGCTGATTTGTATAAGCAGGAAAAGCATTATTACGAACACACTTCCCGTTTAACGAGCTGGCTGTTGCGAACGACAACATCAAATGATTGTGTGTTGCGTGGAAGGTCATCTTAAGCGTTCACGACACGGTTGTGAAATGCAACAGATGGCATTTTAATGAGCTTGCAGAGTGTGAAACTGTTACACTGAACGGTAAAACACTCGTTACTGATTGGGAAAAGTGAATGCAGCTGCAAAAGTGAAGATGCATAGATGAGCGTCATAAAACAGAACAACTACATCGTTAAATCGCTATGAATCTCTATTATTATGTCACTGTAAAAAAAACATCTCTTTTAAATATTGTGGTAAAGCCACAGATGATGAATTGCTGACCAATTAGATGTTTACAGAGCTTTTGTTAATTTTTGAACAGTTGAGATATTTTTAAAATATGCCTGCCATTTCTGACTTACTAGAATTATTGATACCACGTAGTTGGATGGTCGGTCCTCACTACGGGGGAACGGTCCGGATGAGATGAACACCATAGAATCTTCAAACAGGGATTTTAAACACGAATTTAGCATGATAATTACAATATCGAAGTAACAATTTTGTACTTACACCAAACTACAAATGCTTAGTCAGCTTTAGAGGCATTTGCCTTATTTTCCATTCAGGAAGGAAAGGAGAATGATTAATTTAAGTTTAAATTTATTTAATATTTCAACAAGCATGAGTGTCCCCCTTGAATAGTGATTAATATGATATGAGCTATAATGTATAAGCCTCAAGGTATGCAGTTTACAATATTACTAGAATATTTCTTTGACACTCTTGAATTTACTGGAAGTCAGAACTGCCTGAACCCAACCTCTTGTCGTTTAAAGTCTCTCTTGTCATTTTTGAATCGCTTGGACGATCGCACGAACGGAGGAATTAGGCGTTGATCGCACATAACACATATACATGATGACAACGATCATATTATTCTCCATTTATTAAATTGTGTGTTTTCCAAAAATTCCATCGTACATTACTTACACAAGATTGCATACTTGTAGGGGTTTGACAGACAGGATTGCATGTCAAACATTTGACAGGCCGCATTGGGAAGCAGCTAAATTTAGTACACCGTTAGTGATATATTTTTCCCCCATGTTTCAAAGCAAACCGATCACATTGGACAAGAAATCAAATGAAGTTTGTAATATTAATGCTGCGGTCGCAGCTGCGTACCATTTGACGTCTCCAATCTGTCAATGTCGAGTGACGTGCAACGTCTTTCACTAAAGTTCACATGCAGAGACTCAAACACAAACACACATACATACATACTTTCGAACTTGACATACTTTCTACACTTGGCGCACATTCGTGAGCAAAGCAAACTTTTTTCATTAATTTAAATACGCTACCAATTGCAGGGACATATCGTTCCAGGAATCATTTGTCTTATTATACTTTGCTGTAACGAAGCGAAAGCGAAAAAAAAATCCTAAAAAGACACATTTACAAAACACTTCAGCTCCCTCACCGGTCGTTATGGGAGCCATTAATACGATTACCGTTTCGGGAGGGACAAAGTTCAGATGCGTCTTCCCTTCTGCCTTCCTGTTAACCAGCCCCCGTCCAAAACGCAGAAATAAAAAAGAACACCACCACTCTGCTTGTTCGTGTGCCTAAATTTGGTCACCGCTTTACAGCACGGTGCACCCAATTAGTGAGCAAAACAGCGCTGTTCGGTTTCGATCAACTGTGTCCTTGATCTTCTGGGAGCAGTTTGCCAACGGTTTTTCGTCCGATTTTTTATTTTTCTCCACGCAAACCCCACTTTGGGACAAATGTGCTCTGTCGCTTAGACTGACCGGGCTGGGGGTTTAGCCGTTTCGCTATGCGCTAGCTCATTATTCCCCGGTACCCGAAAGTTTACCGAATAAATTAATCTGCTTTTCCAAGAATGGGCTTCGAAAACACACACTGCCGGGTACGCCCGTCGGATTTCGGGCAGGGATAGCGGACGTTTCTAGCTTATCGATCTCTTCATTAAACAGATTTCGATAAAGCTCTCGCCCTGTCCCTGTCATCCACCATCATCGTGCGGCATTCAATCTAGATATGCTCTTTTTTATCCACCGGATTGTTTTCCTCGGGTCGATGCTAAGGAAAACATAAACATGAACAGCCCTGATCCTTAAAGGAGGCTAACAACGGAAGTCGAAAAATATTACACTCTTCTTGGGCGCGACTCGTGCGAACATGGAATACTTGACGGTACGATAACTTCCATGGCAATTTTTCTTTCGCATCCTCTTTGTTAACACTCTCAAAACCAGATCTGTTATCTGCCGTATCAACCATCAAATCTGTCATGTAAACACCCGAGACACGTTTCACTATCGCCAAAACAATTCGCTGGCAAAATTTTCCACCCCCACAAGTACATTGTCCCCGCGCGGCCATGGATGCTGAGGTTACATTGGAAGAAGGATCCTGCACGGGACAGCACTGGCTCATCGGGAAGCAGTAATATGGTCAATTCCGATCCGTGCACCGTAAGTTTTTCACCATTTTCCAATCCAGCACACAAAACCATCGGAAGCCACCTTCATTGCTGCCGCCACCACAGCCACCATCACGAAGCGACCGGAAGTTTGGAAACAAATTTGCGCCTTCCACTTTCGCTCTCATTTTGCCTAATCCTCATTTTCCAGCCGGCAGCATTCGTAAGAAATACGCACCAACGGCACACAACTTCCCAATTCGCTTCTGTGCGTGCCCGGGCGTGCGTTCGATTTTTCTTTTGCGACTCATTGTCCCGTCCTGCCGGGTAGCAGCGCTGGCTCGTGCTGGCTCGGTTAGTAATTTGATGAAATTAGCATAATTTCAATTTGAAATCAAACTTTTATCAGCAAAACGAATTATTCAAATTGAATTAATCCTGCCTAGCAAACATGAAATTTGTGTGACGGAAAAAGTTCCTACCGACCGGTGCTTGCAAGCCGTATGTCTCTGTTTTCCGAATCGAAAAAAAAAGCACCGACTTCACGGACAGATACTCTTCGTTTTGTAGAGAACATTTCTCTCCTTCCTTCCCCAGCACATCGGAAACAAGGATTAATTTGGATAACTTTTTTTTCGTGCAACTGCAATGGTGTTTCGTTAATAATAATACAGTGCATTTGAGATTTTCTTTGTAGCTTTTTGATTTTTCCACTTCGCCAGAGGTGGAACGCAATCCTATCAGCTCTATTGAATGTTTATCACGCTTTTGCCCACATACATACACCCTTCACGCTAACAAGCATGAACATGTTGAGCATGCCATAATATTAATTACAACTCAACTTCTCCAGCCCGAAAACCACACGCTTAATCAGAAGCCGCTTCAGCTTATCCCAATCCAAAATAAAAGCTCGTTTTCACCACTGCAACGTATGATGTTGGCGAGGAAGCGTATTGCATAAGGAAAGAGATCGAGCAGGAAAAAAAAGCGGCAACCACACACACACAAACAAGCGTACAATTTTCATTACGAATTGCATCGATTTTACGGTTTCTCGAGCCGCCTTTCAACAATTCGATCGCGCGTCTGTGGTTTTCAATGCATTCACCGTTTATCACCCGATCCATTTGTTTACGCTAGAGAGAGAGAGAAAGAGAGAGAGAGACAAGCTGCATTTGTCCGATCCCGTTGGGTGCGAGGCTATTTCGGGAGGAAATAATAAAACATTTTTTTATATGCAACGCAAACCGGTCATTGAAGTCAGTTGGTGCATCAATTAATTTTAATTGATTAATGACTGCCCATTTCGCAGGCATTATTTACATCCGAAGGGGCACTCGATCGAGCCCGAATGGTTCGGTTGGTGAATTGGTTAAACATCCAGAAGGTTATTGCTGTTTATTTATGTTGATTGAAAAACATGTAGACAATTTTCTGTAGTCGCAAACCATTTCCATGAAACTTGATTTGAAATTTGATTTAAATAAGAAATGCACGGAATAGCTTCAAAGCATCAAGATCGCTTTCGTAAACACTAATGGGCAAAATCTCATTATTTTATGCTATAAAGCAATCAACTTCTCATTCATCAAGCGAAGTCAAACAAACATAAGCCCATCATACGCAAACCGACCACAGTCGGAACAGTGTAAACATGGCTATTTATACCAGCCGCTCGCATTGATATCCTGCTGCACCGTATTTATGAGCGCCATTTCCTTTGGCCCTAATGCGCCCTGCCCGTGGGCACCTGTTGATGCATATGCCGTCCGTCTCCGTAGCAAAAACCATGCAAACAAATTACCCGTCCCCTCCGATCACATCATGTGCCATCGCTGTCTGTGCGGCTGGAAGCGTTATCAGCGTCCTGCAAACTAAACGCACGGAGGCAAATAATAGCAAACGATTCGCAGAACTCATCAAGGTGCAGCATGTCAGAGGTTTGCTGATGATTTCTAGCAGGTGAGCTTTGCTTTACGCGTAATATCTGAAGCACCTGACGACGGCAGACCGAGCGACCTGGAGCGAAACGACGACAACATGATTCAATGCGCATCCTACCCGATTTCTCCTTACCAGCGTACTTGCTGAGCTGCTGCATAATATACTTTTTACACCTAGGCGAAGGTGGCACACCGCCCGGCCAGCTGCCCTTTGATGGTACCGTATGCGTTTATTATTTATTTTCACCCACAATTGCACGGTACGGGGGTTGCATTCCTCCATTTCCAGGAACACATGGGAGAGATAATCTTTTTGTGCCGCATGCATCCAATCCATTATCCGCTTGGGAAATGCTTGTGAACTCTTTTCATAATATCTTTATTACATCTCCCAGCGGGGACTAACGAACGAGCGTAAAGGTGACGTGATTTGATCTCGACTTGTACGGTGTGGCAGGTGCAGTGTTTTAATGCTGCTTGCTTTGTAACGCATGCTAAACGGTACCGAGTGCTGGAAGGGCAAACAAACCTGTGCCACACACAATGGATGACAGGTACAGGAGAGCTTTCTCCGCTATTGCTTCATTAGAGGTAAAATCAGAATTAATGTTTCGTTAACTGTTGCCCGCCTACCTAATGGTGCATAAAGCGCAACCTTGATAGCGTAGCTTTTCATTAACCACCATCCAACGCCTTCCAAATGGACGCTATTAGGCGACCATCAATTTGCTTGCCATAGTGACGCACTACCACCTTTGAATCGATGTTTTTTCTTCATATTTCTCCCCCGTAGGCCCCAAAAGGCCAGCATTCTTAAAACAACACTCGTAACGAAATCATTCCTTGTGGAAAGAATTTATTTTGTATTCCCACCGCCTAAAGGTAGGCAATTCTAAATGCGAAACACCTTTTTTTTCAAACAGTAAAATATATGCTTAGCTTCTTTCACAAGAAGTTAGCGCCCTGGGTGAATTCTTTGTCCCAGGCAGCGACTTCCTGCACAAGAAATAAAGAGCTTGTAGGGAAAAAAACAATAGCCCGTTGCTGAACGGTTTCGCGCAGGGTTAAGTTTTTGCTCGCATGACTCAGTGAATTGTTGTACAGCGAAAATCAGATGTGATTTATGAGCGGTCCGCACGCTCCTTCGGACAGTTTCAAACGTGGCAATATTTAGCGCGCATATACTGCCCACCCCTTTATCGCACAACGGTTGCGCACGAATCTGCGGCCAGATCGACGGTATTGCTAAAGAGCCGATGACCAAACATTGAGTGAGCAAAAAAAAGGAAGGATGACGATGACGACAACAACCATTAGCAAGTTTTGGCCGAAATGTGTGAGTGTACCCCACCTGTCGGCATGCATTTGCGTTACCGCACCGACCCACCGATGGATGTGTGAAAACGTGCAGGTGGTAAAGAAGCGCGTGTGGCGATGAAAAGAAGCCAATTTTCTGCTACCATATCAACACCACCATTTCCTAACCGACCCATAGCTGACGAGCGTTCGACAACTTCATTTCGCAATGGTGCCGTTCCTCGAACCCCACTGGAACAGTCGGCAATGCCATGCTGTGTCCTAGCGTGATTGTTTTTTTTTCTCTCCCTCTTTCTCTTGTGTGCTGCATATCCTGCGAGGAAACCACATCCAAGGAAAACGCTTTCCTACCGGGATTGGGTTGGTTACCCGGTTAGGTTTTCCACCACGCTCAGAAAAACGTCAGAAACGACATCAACGATTTAATTGAATTCCTCCAGCTTCCACCCCGATTAAATCGACACACACACGCATGGGTCGGGATTCACACGAAAACCCCATGCTGATCGATACGATCGATCTAACCCCATTCCCGAGGGTCCCGGTCCGGGATGTAACAATCCGTACTAACGGCCACATTACCTTTCTTGACGGTTACCGGAATGGCTCGTCACATTCGCAGCCAATTTCCACTCGAAAACTCACCTATCTGGAAACCGGCTCACTGTCGAGTGTCCTTTGCGGCGTCCGATTGGCACCCAAGGAAAACTGTGGGGGGGTGTTGCCGGGTCAATGGCCACACAAACATGCCACACAATGACTACCGTCGCGGGCAGGATCATAATGCCCCGCGCACAGGTCCTTAACTCAAGAACATCGGCTTGGTTATTGATTAAAGTGCACACTCGACACACGGATGCATGGTGGTACGGTATGCGTTGCACCGTCTTATTAAGCAAATGAGTACAAATAGGATGTGGCCGGCGCTGTTGTTGCGATGGAAATTGATGCCCCTTTCCGGATGACGGTGCTCGGCTGGGTGTGCCATTCTCGTGACGATAATTGTAGCTTAATTAGAAATCTTCCGTAAAAGTACAGGTTGTTTGTACATGAGCACTCCCTTCCGCCGTACGTGCAGTGGTTGGATGAGGATACACTCGCTTCACTGCATCGTAGAGTAAGCCACATTCTTAAGTTATTGCAAACCCAAGAACGCACACTTGCGAACATGAAACACTTAAATATACATTGCAAATCAATCGTATCGTTTGTTTGGATGGTAAAGTTTTTCTGCACGCAATGAATGAACTATTCAACCGCTGAAATAAGTGAACAATTCCAACTGTGTTTTACTCCCGGCTTATCGCGTTAAGTTATTACTTAAGGTTACTTGGGTAATGTGACTGCACAGTAGCACAGTTATATATTGCCGGAAAGTGAACTAAAGGTTTTTTGATATAGGAGTTTCCAAGGTCGATTACAAATAAGACAGAACAGAAATAACTATTCGCCCTTGGTTGCTGCATTGTTACGTGTAAAATCAGGTCCCTTATTTAATGACGCTGCAACCCCAGAAGATCTTTCAGGAGCTATGCACTGACAGCTAACGATTATAGCATAACGTGTGCCTGGGAATAATCACTCTTTTAAAGATTTGAAACAGAGCAAAAGTGTGGTTATATGGGTTTGAATCTATAATTCACTCCTTTGAGATTCATGAAAAAATATTACTCTTAACTAATCCTTCAAATACTCTTTGGAATTTTCAACTCACTCTCACTCTCTGTGGCGATTAGTGACTCACTCCTTTGCGTTTCAATTAATTCTTTGTGCCAACTTGTGACTCACTCCTTTGCATTTTAACTCACTCAATAAAAGTGAATGAGTGTTTTGTCACTCCTTTTGGTATTAAATTACTCTATTGCAGTGATTAGTTATTTAATACGTTCGAAGTTCCAAATCGTATATATTTATTCGAATTGTATTTGATGGCTGGTTGTAAACTGTTCAATGTAAATCACAGTTAAAAGCATATGGTGCAATTGTAATACAGTGTTTAACAGAACATCCGTTTTTTTTTTAAATTGAAAGAAGCCCTAGAAAGTTAGCAGAAATTGATGTTCTAGTAAGTTGTAAAGAATAATAAAACACACATTTTGAAGGAAATATAATTTTACACACTTTAACAATTTTGTTTAACACATGCAAAATTACTCCATAGGTACATATTTAGGCGGTCCAGTGGGATAGAGGCCTTTCACACGATGGACCAGGACCAAAATTCGGGGTCTAGTATCGCCTGAACGTTTAACAAAAAAAAAAAAAGTTACGTTCATTTTTTGCAAGCAGATCAAAAAATTATTTGTCTCGTAACGTGGCGTTGCAAATACAATTGAAATGTGTGTTCTGATCCACGTAGTAAATTGTTTCTTCCTGTGGATAAAAGAATTATATAACTTTTTCACAAAAATCCACATGTGGCCTTCATCCACAAAACTCAACCCCATTTTAACTACTTTTCCGCGACACACCAAACAAGCGAGCACACAGGTTCGCGAGCCGCTATATTAAATTAGGTCATCTAATTTTAATGCCGCCTCGTTCCGATGCACTTACAAGCCTTGTTAGTCGAGTTGGTAAACGGCACGAAGCCTAGGTCACGGCTGACCATCGAAACCACCGCACCCGAAACCACCACCGTGGCATCGGCTTACTTCCTATCACTGTGCCGAACCACACTCGAATCACACGTGCTTTCAATTAGCTGCTCACTCTCCGATCAACTCTGGCGATCGGTCGATCGGTAACCGACACTATTAAACACGACCATAGGGCCAACCCTACAAAGGGTTGTTCATACCACCGAAGAAAAAAAAGTAACCACCACCGGATCAGTGTCGGAAGCCAAAGCGGACCGATAACTTAGCTATCGCAGCTGGATAATTGCACTTATTGCTAGCGACTCGTGTAGCATGTCGACAGTTGGTGAAAACTGCACAATATTCAACCGAGGGAACGGAATAATTTGGACGCCGGGTGAGGGAAAAGCACAACGGGAAGTCACTTTTGGGTGGACCAGGCAGGTTCACAAACTACACACTCATACACACTCGTTCATAAACTCGTGGCGTGTGAGCGCACCGACGCGCTCAAGCATATTTTATGTGCCGATTATGCAATGACCCTCTTTAGTGGTGCACACAAAATTGGCCTACCGGTCCCAATTTGGGCCATGCCGTTCCTCACCCAAAAGTCCTTCCGCCTTACCCCTGCTACCACCGCAACCAACCGGGACGGCTTAATTAGTGCTACGGGAGATGGTAGAACACCGTACTAGAACGGGGGACCGGTTTTGGCTAACCCTGCTGCCCGTTTTGCCGGACCTTGTCCTGCCTGTCGTCGACAAAACCACCGGACACGGTGGACAGGTTCTGGCCAAAGTTTAATTTCATAGACTCCGTAGTGAAGTTTTGCCGTAGCATCAGCAGCAGCAGCAGCAGCAAACACTGGCCACGTGAGAGTTCTGGAATGAATCTGATTACCGTTCCGATCGGGTCGCAGGGGTTCATGCTAATGGAAAGGGATACACCGGCCAACGAAAAAGGGGCGCGTTTTGCTAGTGCAGGAGCACGAAATGAAAAACCTTCCGAACGGGCAACAGTGTGTCGCACACGAGGATACTTTGTGTGCCAGGCTAATCGAATAACCGGTTCGTGAAGCGAAAGCCGATACGGCTCTTTAATCAGATCTCTTTTTTTCTGCTGACCAAATCTCCGAAAACAACGGGCGGGAGGTCTATTAGTGTCCGTGGCATTCGAACAAGCTTGTACCTGAATTTCATTCCCGGCACGCACCGCACAGAAGTTGAGCTGAAATCGTCCCATCATCCATTGTGCCGCCGTACTTAAACACCGGGCCATAGCACGGTAACAATGTTCCTCCGGGAAAGATGCAACGAATGCCTTAAATTGGGTCATTGTGTGCTTTTGGGAAGGGAGAATTTAATGCAAACACTCTTCCTTTCTTTCTTTTCCTTTCTCAAAACCAACTTTACCGTAAGAGAAGGAAACAGCCCGAAACCGCGTTCCCACCAGGGAGAGTTACCATTAATGATCACCTGCCATCGGCCAGGTGTGAAGAAAAGGCTCCATTCTCGAGCGGCACAAAGTCCTATCAAAGAACAAAAAAAAACACCCGGATCCTTCCACCACAGCGTCAAAGCGTGCCAGAAGTGCTAAAGTAAACATTAGCGTTCACACGGGAGCACATTTTACAAATGCGAAAACTTTTCTTCGCTTGCACCAACAACACGCCACAAAGAAAAAAACGCCCCGTCCTGCTTTCGTTCGAAAGTTGGTCAAAGCTTTCGTCTACACCAAACCATCATGAGTTGGAGTTTCGGGGCGGCTTCTTCTACCGCAAACATTATGCTTGCTTATTCCGTTGGAATGCAATCGCTGCACGGCGTTTGGCTGGAGACGAAGAAACATTCCCTCCGAAAGTCGGTCACCAAGAGCTCTAGGTTTTTTTTTTCTTTGTTTTGTTATACTACCATCCTCCGAAACTCCTCCGAATGTGAGCGCCGAATACTTTTCAAGAAAGTTGGCATAGGCAAAAATACGGCGTGCTTCTATCAAAGTGCAATGAATGATCACCAACGCTGGCGAGCCCGAGTAGTCCAGCAAAGGGGTCATCATTATCATCCGGAACGTCACCCACCCGTACCGAGCACAAAAACACCCAGCAAAGCTTTGCCTTCAAATGGATTTTCCAGCGCTATTCCAAACGGGAAACCAACTTGCGTGTCCGTGTCAGTGATTCCGGACGAAGGCGACCATTGGTGGAGCATAAATATATTTAAATAAATTATGAAAAACAGCGTCACAATTTATACGAAAACTTCATCCTGCACATAACTCTCCCGGACGCTTTTGTTCCTGGAACCGCACAGATACACACATTTGCTCGGAGCGCTCCGTAAATCTGTCCCCGGAGACGAACGGAGGGCAAAAGAAAACTATCCCCAACGCACCGCGAGCGGTCTCCCCGAAGGCTTGAGACTTTGTGCACCGCGTGGCCGTTGCACTTCTGTTGAAAGTGCCCGTTATAAGCAGCCAGGTGCAGGTATATCCTCACCAGTTTTGTAGGAAGAACCTACCAAGGATAATGACACGTCCACTACACGCCAGAAGTGGTGGGAAGCAACCCAGCGCGCGGGTTAGCTGCGCACAACACAAACTGCAATTAGTGTTCATTCATTATTCAATAGAAACTCATTTCTCATACACACGCGGCACGGTGACGTTGTTACAGGGCAATGGGTGGGTGCTCTAAATACACCCTGACGAATACAACCCGACGGATGAATAGAACGATGGAAAGGGAGCATTTCTTTCTGCACCAGCATCATGTCACGAACGCATTTCCTACGTCTGACATATCCCGCGGCTAAACAAAGTCCTCTCGGGTGGGTGGCATCTCGACAAAAAAGCATGCTAAGATTCATTTGGATACTTACGCGACATTGTATCATCTTTATCCCATGTGTGACGTGATAACATCTCACTTACCACCAAAAAAAAATCAAGCATTAAGCTATCCTGCTTGTCTCCCAAATAAATCTCTCATAAACGCCTAAAGTTATGCAAATTGCAAAACAATTTGCTCCCATTCGCGAACCGTTTACATTTTATCGACCGTGATGCATCGCAGAAAAGTGCCGTAAAACCATCATTAAACGATGAACATTCCTAAACCCTGTGCTGTTGACCATTCGTTTTATTTTTTGCTTTACAATCTGCTTCATAAATCACATTCTACCGCATCAATTGCATCGTCCTATCGTTAAAACTCGATCAAAAGCGAATGATTGCTCAGTTCCCCCACTGCTTACGCACGGCACCATACTTTCAATCGATTTGCGAACACCACCGCTAACGCTCCAAACCCCCTCCGTGGCACTTGTTGATGTGCACTGCAGCAGTACGCATCATAAAACATTTAATCCATTGATCTTCTTTTTTTATGTCGTATACCACCTTCTACGTCTATCCCGCATGAAGGGATGATGCTATTCGATACAGGTTTCGGTTACGTTTTTCTACTCAACTGCCTGGCCCTGTGTGGCATGTCCCCGCTTCAGTTCGGAACCGGCCTCGGAAGAAAGTCAAATCACACAAACGTCCATTTATCTTGCTGCTGCCGTATGTGTACTGTCACTGGCAGAGCAGTACGCTGGAAACGTCTGCACAGCACTGCAATCGGAGACGTACGTCCACCGGGGCACAAGAAATGCTACCGAATTCTTTTCGATTTATCATACCCGCAAGGTTGGCCCGGGTGGCTGAAGCAAACGGTGGTCGAATTCCGTTCGCAGAGTTCTAAGCATCTAAGATACACGTGACACACGCTTTCCACCCCAGAGCTCCCGGCTAGCTTCACGGACGTTCCACTCAGTGCAGGACTCCCTGCAAAGACGAACCCATTTACCGCATATTGCCTTCTTGATGAACAATTCAAGGCCTTTTCACTGTGTTTTCTGCAGAGGGAAGCTACTTCATCATTTCCGCAGAAGGTGTATCAAGTGGGGCAGTCAGTGCATCCCTCATCTCAGCCCCGGGTTCGTTTGATAGCTTTGTGCCTTGTTCAAACGAATTCAAACCCCCCGGAAAGACCTCACCGAAACCTGAGTAAAGCTATTTATTCCCACTCACCCACTTCACTTGCAAAGGTTCTTTTACGAAAAGACGAACGGGTGGGGTGGTGGATAGCATGCATGTGTGTGTGTGTGTCTATGTCAGAATGTAGATTTTCCAGTTTCCAAACGTAGCAATTCGAGAGGCATGCCTGTGAGCAGGTTCAAGCACAACTGCACAACCGATCTCCGGTAAAACACGTGCCCAACATACAGCCGCACACACCGCTCTGCACACTGCTTCATGTGACACACCGTGACACAGACAAATGCATATCGCGTCGGGCTAAATTATGGATCGCACACTTGCCCGATGTTGCCGGCACAGAAGACAAAAGAAAAATTATCTTAAATAATGCAGAAACGTGACACGTCATTCAGTGGGGCAAACGTTTGGGTTGGAAGACCAGTGAATTACACCTTACGCCGCTGCTTATCATGGCTGCAGCTTATGCTTCCGGTGCGAGTCCTGCCCGACGTCATACAGGCCTGGTGTGAGGTAAAGCTCACAAAAGACCTAAACAAAGATTTCACTGTACCGCCAACCGGGTCGGAAGGAGTTACGTTTCAAGCGCTTAACTAGCAGTTTGACATACGTTCGGGATTCGTGCGCACGGCTAACGGCATAACGTTTGGTCAGGTGCTAACCGTCGGTCATACTCAAATGCAAATTCACCGTCCCGACACATCTCGTAAAAATGTGAAGTAACCACTATGCGCACCTTATCGCATTTTCCTTTCGGGGAAAGCAGGACGGTACAGGATACGGAGAAAATTATCACCCGACGAGTGAAATGCTAGATTTGCTGCAATATAATCACTTTTTTCTGCATTAGAATGCTGTAGCAAATCAGATTGCAGAACTGCTGTCTGTATGATGGTTATGGAATTATGCAAATAAGCGATTGTACCTTTTATTCATTTATTTGACTGCTCACTATAATTACTGTAACTAAATCTGATAACAAAAATTTCACCTTACAAACCACTCATTCTTATATAGTTCATTTATCATCATTTCTATGACTACCCAATTTTTCTCTGCGCTGACGTCAATCAACGGAAAGGATGTGGTATAAATATTTCATAGAAAAGCTTTCTTTATATCATAGACTGATGATATACAACGGCCATTCATGAAACATTCGTTCATTTCCACGAAAAAACAGTGTTCATGCCGAATACTGTAGAAGAAATCGTACTACTTCAAAAGACACTAGTTGTGTCCCGTCGTCTGAAACAAGTAAACAACTACTCCGCACACATCAAAGCGACTGCTTTTGTTAGTGCTATCTTCACGATACCTTCAACGCCTTCACACTCAACGGAACAAAACGCATTTTGCTATCCTTCGAGCCATGTTACCACCATCGAATAGCATCACTTAACGTTCATTGCGTTTTGCCGTAATTACACAAAATGCTCGCAGTCGTCACCGATGCGATGGGAGACTCATTATTGCAGTTCGCTGTTTACGTCGCGTCGTCGAATCAGGTTGTTTTTTGTTTGTTTCTGTCCCGTGTAGTACATCAATTATTATCTTCAGTCTGAGTGCGTTTATCATGCTAATAGGAAATTGCAGTAGTTTCTGTTCAGATGTCTCCTCTGCATCTATTCATCATGTTTTGCATCAATGTTCATATTGTTTCAGTCAGTAAAGACACGATGTCTGTCACGCGCTAGCTGCAGTAATGATGTGGTGTGAGTAATTTGCATCAATAGTCTTACATCGTCTGCTCAATTGTTCGTAATCGTTTAACATATACACTGATTGTTACATTGAAAGAAACAGTCTAACACCTCAAAACACAGAGCTATTCCATCAATATCTAAAATATTGGTTGGAATAAGTTAAATCCCTTCGCAGCGATTACTTTATTGTTAAATTAAAATATTCACAGATTTCCATTTTTTTTGGGAGATTTTTTGTCTTCTCTAGTACTTTCCTCTTTCAAAATTCTAATTTAAGCTCATCGCTATCAAGTGGTTTTTCGAAGAAAAAAAATCATTCCCTATCGCCTCAGGCACCGCACATTATCATTGCTCCTTCAGGCGACATAGCTGTCCTGCACCCTGTTACGAGCAGTAACTTTTCCCATCCGCAAACACTTCAGCAAACTCCACACGTGTGGGTGTCATGTATGGGACTTCTCCGACGCACTTCACAACCGAACGCTACAACACAAGACACAAGAGTTTATTGTGTGCGTCGGTCGAGGATGTGATTGGGTACGGTCTGCCACATCTCGTACAGCCTCTTCGCTCGCACCATTGAGTGGGGTTTCAAGTGCTGCAGCAGACCACCGGCCCAACATGGTCTGCGCGGGGGCTAGGGCTGCGGTAGGGAGGCGCAAAAAAAACTCATCCATCCAGAACGAGAATCGGGCCCAATGGTTGAAAGTCAGGCACAATCCAACGTTGGCAGGTTGGCTGATGCTTGATGATATCGCGCTACCAGGATAAAGCGGGTACTTTTTTTCAGTTCCCCCGGAAGTTTGCCGGAGCAAGCAACGACACGCTCATGTACACACTCGCTGACTCGTTATCGCCATTATCAACTCCAGCCGATGTGTGCTAACGCAAGTCGCCGATAGTAAAAAGCCGTCTAGTTCCGGTGTTTCCGCCTGGCGGGTGCTTTGTCGGTACTGAAGATCGAAAGACCCGCAGTGCAGCGTATGGTTGTCGGTAGCATAATTTTGAGCTAGACATTGATGTTGTTTGCTGGATGATGCAAGGAAGTGACTGCTGGCAACCGTTGCTTTGGTGCATCAAAAACAGACCTGAACGCCTACGGGACATGCCTGGTGTTTAATGCTATTCATGAATGCAGTCATGTTTTTAGTGGCACATTAGTCAGTTAACGTCCACAAGGTGATGGAAGCCATGTGGCTGTAAATTGCTTCATTCTAGTAAAAACCAACAACGTGGAAGTGTATCTTTCTTAAGCATCACTAACGTGCGTTGCCTATGAACAGTGCCTAAATGTATGCAATGTATTCGTACAACATCATTGAATTGGGATGAGTGCGTAACAGTTGCCAATCTTTTTTGAAAAATAATCATTGGAATGGCATTATTAACATCCTTTGTTATAAGAGACGAATACAAAACAACATAAAATAAAATATACGATAGGCTACAGAACATGAAAGACTAATGAGCAAACAGAAAGGTTTGAAAATTTAACCTATTTCTCTTCTCAACTGAATGCATATGTCTTCAAATACGTATTTACCACTCATAAATGGGTACGAGAAATATAATTATCTTTTTTGAACTTTTCTACGAGTGAATTCTATCAATAACCAATAAGACGTGCACATTTGTTAAATAAATTCTAGAATTATGAGAAATTTGATTATGAGTAAGGAGTTAATTATTCAGATAATTGACCAACATTGGATTTTCTTGTTTGATTTTACTTACTGAAGCGAATGATCAATGGTAATCACACATCTCGTTATCCAGCGAAGCGAATTAATGTTTGAAACATAATTTTGGACCACTAACATCTCGATGTGCATCTAATGATGTTGCTGTGTAACTCGCATCTTACACAGCAACAAATCCATGTATTCGTCGGCACCGACTTTTAATTCATCCCGCCCGCCACTAATCCACTCGGGACCCATTCACGAACCTTATAAATGATGATCCTTCCAAATGATGATGGCGTGCGAATCGTTGCTGTCAAATCATCACACGGAAAGGCGCGAAATTGGTCGTACACGAACGTCGAAAGCCACGGGGCCAAATCAACCCACACGCACACGTCATTTGTTTCATCCGTTCCATTGCTTGCAGCTACAAAACCCGGGCACAATAGTAGACGGCCCACACGTTCAACCATCGTACATCGGGAAGCCACCGGAAAGGGCATAATCTTTGATACCGTAACCCTCGTCGGTAGAAAAGAGGCGCACCACAATACATCAACCGGAGTGTCCTGTGTGTGTATGTGTGTGTGTGAAAATTCTATTCCAAATCTTTCGCCCCAAAACCATGATCCATGTCCATTCTTGTTGCTGGCATCGATAACGATTATAGCGAACATGGTGGCTCAATTCCGAGTGTCAAACCAATATCACAACTTCACCCTCTAGCCAATGCGAACGAACGGTTGCAATCGAAATAATCTATTTTTCATTCGTTCGTGTGATTCACGGACAGAACCAGCCGGACGGGTGGAACGTGTTCCACCGGTGAACCACTCGTGCGGTCATTCCGTTTCCAGCCGCTCACTTCTTTTTTTCCGTGCGTTTCGGGTGATGATAAATATATAGTTTCCGATTCTGTCCGTTTGCCGAACATTTCCATGGAAAACGCTCTCCATTTTGTATGCATTAGTTTGGTTTCTTCCATTTCGTGGTGCGTTATATTTTGAAACATTCACACACAGACACAAACTCCTCCGCGCACAAAATGAAGCGAGATAGAGAGGAACCAAAATAGAACCAGCTGGACAAAGGAAATATCGACAACGAGCCATCACAGAGCGCCGCAAAATACGACTACCATACAGGAGAGAGAGAAAAAAAATGCTCCAAACGACATGGCGTAGGAGCAACAGCTTCGTATGATTTTTTGACATGCGAAAAGCGAATAAATCGAAACGCAATCAACGTAAAAGCGAATCCCCAAATGACCGACCGGGGTCCTGGATCCTTTTTTTTTGTTTTTCGTCCACGGTCCATCGTTTCGAAGGCGTACCAGAAACAGAAAAAAGGTATCGTGCAACCGGTAATATGTGCCGGTAGGGAAAGTGAAGGAAAACCCTCTCACCACACTGCTCCCCGGGCTGTGTTGAGGTCCAGCCGTGAACCATGACGGATTGTACTGCTCGGGGATGACTGCCCGAGCCAGTGTCATGATGATCGTTGCTACTCAACGCCACCGAATTTTATCGTTTTTCGGTAGCGTCCCATTCGGTGGGAAAAGTGGAAAAACATGCAATTGCAGTACAAGTGGGGCATATAATAAGGCAAAATAGAGACAAAAAAAACCCCACACACTACCATTCAAACCGGCATTCGGAAATTCGCCATCACAAATACTGAATTGGTCCGGTAGGTTGGAGAACGGTGGGGGGAGCGTGTGTGCATGAGATTGTTAGAGCGAACAACACCGGAAGAAAAGAACTAAAAAAGTAGAATAAACCGAAAACTAATAAAAATAAATGAACATCCATTGCCCTTGATCGAATCAGGGGTTGAAATCGACGAGCTTTCGGAACTATTTCGCACAGCGTAACGTGCCTTTCCTGCCGCACTGGCTGGCTGAGGTTGACGGGCGGACGGAAAGGGGTCACGGCCATATCCCTCGGCGGGGAAAACTTTTCCTGCATACGCAAGTGAACGGTGGAAAAACTCTGTTAGTGGGCGTTAGGAAACGCGCCGGACATTATTTTTCTGCCCTTTTGTAACGCTCGTCGACCCTAAACTAGATGGAAAGTTGAGAGCGCAGCAACAATAAAGCGGAAACACCGTGGACACGTTACAAAAGAAAACAAGTGTGAGGGACGGAACTAAACCCTCCCCCCTCCTCATAGCATAACGGCGACCCCTCCAATCAGTATCGATCAACATGAATAAAAGATAATTATTAAATGTTTATGATCAACAAAATATTTTTATTTATGGCTTTCGTTCGCCGGCTCCATAACTCATCGTACCGAGGGGGAAATAAAAAAAAATATATATATATATACGAACACGCACATGCATACAGGACTATGGCCAACAAAAATAACAAACTACCATAACGAGAGCGAAAGTCGATCAGCGGTGGCGTACGAAATGGGGTTGTTTCATTCCACTGAGTGCTTGATTGGGACATTTCAGAAATTATAGCATTCAAGAGTGACCGGACAGGAAAGCATAAACAAGGAAGTGCTCCCGTTCTGGGGAGCCGAGCAGTGGGAGGGAAGGTTTACGATCATGTTGAACAATCGTGCTTCGGTTTGTGTGTGTGTGTGTGTGTTTTTTCTCCAATCATTCCTTTTTCAACTCATCATTAGGGAATGCTGATGTGGTTCGTTTGGGCAGATGAATCGAAAATGAAGAGTGATTTTTTTTTATCTGACGGTATTTATGCCACGTGGAGAACGCGATAGGACGTTCTATGGAAAAACGAGTAGTTAAAAACATTCACTGGCGTAGATTTTTCAACTCCAAAACTTCATATATGAATGGAAAACAATCCTGCAAAAGCAAATCATGAAAAGCGACCTATTTCACAGCAGTGCAGGATTTTTATCGGATTTTTTGTGTATCTCTTGTGCTCTACTTCATCCCTTGAAGCTTCTATTCGTTTTATTTTCAAACTTGTACGTTTCGCTATCTCCCATTTCCCCATTTCAATATTGCAAAACCAGGAAAAAAAATGGATATCCTTCCAAACCCTGCAGTCATTTTCATGTTTATCGCATTTCAAAGTTTTTGAAATCACTTTTCACCCGTTTCCTGCGCCACCGAGATTTTCAGTACGAAGCTGTGGCTAGCTGCAACACGGGTTGTTGCACTGATTGCAATCGAAAGGCGCACTGAAGGGGCGGACAAACGCTGATGATGGATTTCCGGTCCATTTCGGGTGTATTGAGCGCGATCGATCAAAGTGCATTCACCGCTTCACATCCTGTTGCTCGCACACTGTGCATAAAATGGAATGGGAGTTGGTCAAATTTGTTAGCAAACCTCACTGATAAGTTATGAGTAAACATGCAAAAAGATTGACGATCTGTTTATTGAGATTTAAATTAGCTTGTGCAAAGAGTTTTACATTTAAGTAAATCAGAGTGTATTTTAAGCACCTTAGTGAAAAACGCCTCAAAGTATGCAATTTGATGCTTGTAGTGCCCCAAACCTTTCCCGTCAAACTTCTTTGAACCATTGTGCTTGATTCTAACATCCAAGAAAGAGAAAATTCAATCGAATAATAACATCCATAACCACCCATTTTTGCGTAAAACTTTCCCATTCCGCAATCCTCCCATATCATAGTGCCTTCCGAAAGGGCAAAAATCACATCGTGCACAGCGAGTAAAATTTAATTGGCAGTTATAAATGCGCCTCGGATACAACCCCTCCACACTGCCACCGCTTGCTACCAAGTCAATGACCTACCACAGCCTTTTCGCGCGAACCTTTTTCTCCCTTGGGTTCATCAGTTTCCAATACGTCTTGAATCCCTCCACACCGAGGGGTTTCGCGTGGGGCACGCTTTGAAAGGCTTATGAGGTTTTAGCAAACGACAAAACGACAAACCACGCACCATCCGGCACACCACCAAAGACTGACGGTAGATAAATCATTGTCTCGAGACGTCAAACGCGATCCCGAATCGCGCGCGCGCTCCCGAAAGCCAAACTTCTCCAGCGAGCGAGCAAAACGAAGACTTTTGTAATTTGTTCTTTCTCTTATCAAGCGCTCCCCGATCTAGCGATGAGGTTACACAGGCTTGAGGGGAGAGGAAGGAGAAGACAGAGAAGCACATAACACCATCTGACAGCAGAATGATGGCAAAGATTCTTACCATTTCTTGTACCATCTTTCGACCCATTTTGACACACAAACACCATCCCGCAACCAAACGCAAACAAACTGCTGTCAATTAATCACGACTTTTTCTGACATTTTGCCACAATAAACTTTCATATTAGGCCAAAAATTTCTAATTCTCCTACATTAAAGTCACCTCCCCGTTCCCGGGTTTTGCTGGGCCGAAAAGACTCGCTGCGTTCTGTTCTCGATCGGGGTTCACGTCTTTGTTTCGGTGGCGCTCTGTTTAATGACCCTTTTTGCCGTCACACGCTAAACCCCGCTAATGAACATTAAGCAGAGTCCCCGAAAACACTAAAAGCTTATCCTGTCGGGCTGCCCCGCTTCCGCCCGGCCCAGGCTAGCGACCCCATTCACACTCACTTCCGGAGTTTGCTTATGGGCGGCAGTCAGGGTGGCGTGAAGATGATCTCCATTTTTTAAAGCCTTGCCTCTACTGGTGCGCTGCCACTTTGGGGCTGGCTTCGATCCATATTTTCGGTACTCAATTATCACCGGAAGGCGTTCGGTGGCGAGATTATAATTGTCTGAATTAAATATTTGCAACTTTCGACCGAAATCATAAATCTTCATTGTGGTGCTGGCTGGGCGGCCATAATCCTTTCGCACCGACGAGCGCCGGAGCAAGTCGGGCCAAGTTTGCCATCCGCATAGCCTGCATACCGTGCGACCAAGATGGCCGGCGATAACAAACGAGAAGAAACACTCACCGGTGAACTTTGCGGACGAGAAATTTACGCTGATGCAGGTCCGAGTGCTTCGCTGCGAGGAGCATCGTCGGTTATTGTTAATAATGCTCGGTGCTCGGTTTTATATTTCGCTGGCATTTAAATGAGCGGTGGAACAGAGGTTCGGTTTGAGCAGATGATTTGGCCTTACTCTTGACTTGTTCTAGCATAGGCTACGGACGCCCAATGGCACGATTGCCATTTACAAGTATCAGGCCTTTGCAAAGTACAATATTTTGCCATTCTTTACAGCACTAAGAGGAACATTTGGGGAAATATGATGGGTCAGTAATTTGCATTCACCGAAAGCGCTAACCATGAACACTAGCTTTTAATGGTGGCTTCTAGCCTTGCAGATAACGATACTATATCCAAATTAAAAGAAATTTTATTTACGAATTTTCCATGGAAGAACTTTGTTCATTAATAATCAATGTTCCAGAGGACTGTTTGATTTCATTAAGTGAAATAATTGCAAATAAATTTAAAAAATCCATTTACTACTTCAGCTTCAGCCAGATGAAAAAACTGCATTTTTCATATGCGGATTGCATACATGTAGGCACTCTGTTTGGCAGAATGCATATTTTGCAGGTTTCAACGGTAACTGTATTCCAAAATATTGTACAACGGCATGAAAAAGAATCCCCGGAAAAGGACTTGCCAATGATTGTTGAACATAAAAACCATTACTGTCATAAGAATTTCATGTGATCCTCCACTTCTATCGCATGGGACGGCCATCAATTCAATACCACATTCAATCAATTCTGACCACATTTCCGTCCCGTGCTGCCCGTTCCATCATATTAGCAAGCATTTGAATTCGGCACGGTCAACGGTAACGATCGGGACATTCACTTTTATTGATTTTTCTGCCCATTTCTCAACATTTATGTTGCCAATTTTCCCATTTTATTTTTTACCCATTCATTTCACTTCCATCCCAATTTCATTATCAAAGGCAAACAACAGCCATACGAACCGGTCCGCAACCACCTCACCTCATCGGTGATGGTTTTGCTCCGGTAGCTTGCCTTTATGCGTGCCGGTTCGAATGAAACGTTCGAATGAAAATAAATAGCAAACGGCATACAAAAACAAAAAATGGCATCCAACAACCGGTCGACCGTCCCGGACCCGGCCGCGCGCGCTGACGCAATTTTCTCACCACGATAAATGGTGCCTGCTGCCCACTTACGGATCGGCCGATGAAAAGTGTAATGCTCGGATCGCCTGCTGACTTCTGACTAACTGGTTTCCTCTGTTTTGATGAAGCAATTTAGAGCATTTCCATCATGCTTTATTTTCGTGGCCGTTGTCCCAGCCGCCCAGACACTCGCCCTGTCCCGAACGGCTTGGCAAACGTCCCGCAGCACACGGCGCGTTCAAAGAGCACCAGCTCTCAACTCTGCCCTGTGCCCTGTGTGTGCATGTTCAAACGATATTTGGTTTGTGATATGAAGCATGAGCGCCTCGTACTACACGGGTGAGAAGGAAACGATAATTCGTTCGCTCCATTTGGTTTACCATTTTACGACCAACCCATTTACCTTCCATACCGGATCCGCTCCTTCCCCCCATATCTCTTTCACATTGTTCGCTTATCGTGGGTCTAAATCATTTCCCTGTTGACACAGTTGGGCACCAGTCAGTAGCACTCAGCACTGCTTTCACTTTCGCTGCGTATCAACGGTGATTTGGCGTCTGCAAGGAAAGCGGACAGACCGGAGGCAAACGCCACCATCGGTGGTGGATTTGTTAAGACACATTAGCACTTATGCTGCCATTTGATCGGTACTCCGAAACCGAATCAACCGGCCCGATAACGCCAAAGTGTACTGCTGATAGGTTTTATCGTAAGTGAAATAAATTATCTTAATCTAGCAGGTGCGTCAACAGGCTACAGAACAACCATACAGCAAAGAGGAACCTTCCCTCTTTTGAAAATAAACGCCTTGAAGTCTTTTAAAAATCGTCCTGCGCCAACCAAACTAAATTTATCTTTTCCATTTCAGATCCCATACCAGACTCCAAATGATGTCTCGCTTTTGTTTCTTCCAATTTATAGCTGTGCTATATTAAGTCGCTAGAATTACTGGATCACAATTAGCTACAGTCGAACTTGATTGGCACATCTTACGGTTTACCAACATCGAAGGATTTCAGTGACCCAAAATCTACGACAGACAACATATTTGTCCGGCCGTCTAACAACAACAGTGCTTCCTGTTCATCGCTCACGATTACTTCACGATAGTTCTGTTTGAGTTCTTGTCGCTCCGTCTGTTCTTTTTCCACTTGTTAAATTTAATCTTTAAATAGAACATAGCAGAACTTGAGAGTACCCGAAAAAAAGCAACAAATCTACTTCTGGGACAACAGATGAAACCGTAGCTATGGTTTCAACTGATATTTTTGTTAGGTCTGTTGGAGATTTTTTTAAATTTATTTTAGGCCATCGATGGATATCTTTATCCGTCGCCAGAAATAGCAATGCTTTATTTTTCCTCGTAAAGATAACGTACGAGTCCATTGGCAAAACATTGGTTCGAGATATGTTTTTTTGTGTCAAAAAACCAATCATGCAAAACGCTAAAGAAATATGTTTATGGAGGCTTGAATTCGAATAGCTCCATCTTGGACTATTGCCTTTATGACATCTGTTGAAATATAGTCGCTTGAAAATATTGAACTTTCGTAACGGTTTTTACTGTGTTGTGAGGGAAGACTAAATCTCTCTCCCCTGTTATGTTTCAATACGGGCCCCGAACCCGAAACATTCGATATCTCCTACATCAACAATCTTCCAATTTACTCCTGCTTTCTTCCGGGTGAAATGTATTCCCTAGCACTAAATCTTTACGTGATGAATTTCTACTGATTAACATATTTTGTCGACCGTAAGACCGAATGGATCCGGGAAACTCTTTCCCATGGTATCTTCGCGTAGCCATTCCTCAACAAAAAGTAAACACCGATACCTGTGAGTACAGTTGCCAAAGTATCGAACCGTTCGTTCCGTTGGTCTTGCATGTGTTTTTTTCTCTTTTTTCCATATAAAAAAATAAAACGCAAACCATTAAAATTTATTGCGGTGCAAAAGGCGAAGGAAATGCCATTCAATTTTCCACCAAAATGGTACGGCAAACGCAAGATTCGGCATCGGACGTAAACAGCACCTACCCAGCAGGTTCTGGATTTGCGTTAGCGCTGACGGTGCTGCACCGTCACAGTGCTGCTGGTGGGCCATACCAGCGAAAGCAATAACAGTACATCTTCGGAACTTCAATTTTAATGCTCAACAGTAAACGATAATCCTGTAGTAAAAGTGAAAGATAAAACTGCCCGAGAAGAACAAGCAGCAGCACAACACGACGCCATTACTCGAAACCGCCTTGTATGCGATCCTCGCAGCCACGTTGATAAATTGTTAACGAATTCGAAATTTAAATTATCCTTTTCACCCTTCCCACCATACTACGGCCGGTGCGAACGCTTTCCGAAACACTTCGATTGGAAAGCCACTCGTCATTTTAAGTTCCCTGAAAAAGAATTAAGTCCTCAGTGACGGATGGCGTGGACCCGTATTTTTTATTTTTTACTTGACTTGACTCTCCGTTTGCGTACAAGATATTTATCCCTAGTTCAGCAGTTCGTTAAGGTTAAAACAGAAAAAAGAAGCTCCTATCGATTATTGATCGAGCTAACGAATGATTTAATTCCACTCCATAAACACTACCTGGTGATACCCGGTGCCATAAATTTACTCCCATTATGCTGATCGTTTCGAGCGGGACAGATGAACATCCCTTTTTAAGAACGATAGCTATAACGAGTCAACTTCGCTGGTGGACACCAAATTAAGGCTTAATGGTGGGCTATCGTAAAAACTTTTATTTCCCTGTCACAAACCGATCCCCCGACGACACTAACCCGCGGGTTACAGGTTTGCTGCTGGCAGCTTTCCTGTCATGGACGAAGATGCAGCTCCAGTAAAGCAATGTCAAATACCGAGAATTCACTGCCAAGATTGCAGCACCGGGATTGCACTTTCGAAGTAGTCACGGAGATTCGATTTGTATAAAATATTCAAAACCAGCTGTCAAAACTCCTGTCCCTCACCTCATAGCGGTGGTACCCTACTTCTAGCAAATCCAGCTCCGCCTCTAACAGGGCGAAGTAAATTCTCGTTCTTCGATTTTTCCTGGCTGCCTTCCTGTACGCCAACGATGCGGAAATTGGGATCCAGCGACATCCACCTTCACCGAACTTGCAAACAAACTTCCCTGCGGTAATGTAACCTACGCTCGGGTTTGCACCTAAATGGAAACGGCTCACAAAAACGGATCTCGACCCAGAGCAGTGTCCCGAGTCAGCATGGCAGGTGAATATATCCCACCGATGCCGGCTGTGCCGGTACTATACACAAATTCGTACCAGTTCAATGTCGTCAGCCAAGTCTACAAGTCAAATGAACATGACTTCTGACACGAGCGCATTCATCGATAGGTTCCCACCGACCGAGACACACCGGGCCGGGTATTGATAGATTTATGAAATATGTAAAACTAAACATGAGAAAAATCTATCCCATTCGAGCACAACCCGACAGACGAACGGTCCCCAGTCAAAACATCTTTCTGGAAACCGGTTTTGTGGGCTCCATTTGTCGAAACTGCCCCCGGGAAGGATATGGAGTGTATTATGGAAATAGATTTCTACCCCGAAATCCTGTGTCAAACCTGGTACGAATTCAACACCATCACCACGATTCACACGCTCGTATGATCCCACACCGCTGACACATTGCTGACTTCATCGATTTCCTTCAGCAGCTCATCCTGGTGTGTCTCCTGTGACATCAATCAATCTAGGGAAATATTTTCACATTTTCCTTCCTCTCGAACACAGCCGCACACCACCATGTAAAGCACTCGTCGCATTAGCTTTCCATCTAATCGATTCGTATTCCAATTCGTCATGTGAACCCCTTTTATTGCGCACGTCACCGTTGCTCTGCGATCAACTCCCCGACCCCAATTTTCATTTCCATCGGGCGGTCGACGAAAAACTGGCCGATTGAATGACACATAAAAATACGCAAATGCATGTTAGAGTAAGCTACTCTCGGTAAAAGGCAATGATCGTAAAGCGTGTGCAGGGGACATTATGACTTATCGGAACGGGTTGACATTTTCCATAGAATGTTTATAAGTTCCTACATGGTAAATTTATCTTTATAACAAGCCAAACATTATGAGGCGGAATTTTAGACAGTTTTTACTTATTTTACAAGAATCATACCTATCGTTTTACCGAGTTGAATACAACTTCATAAAAATTATTATGTGTAAATAGCCTAACTTTAGGCGTTTTGGAATATTAGAGACAAATGTGTTGCACTCTGCTTGACGTCATTTTCATTTGACGAACATGCGAAAAAACATAGCTCATATCATGTAAGTTGCCTAGCCACCTTTTCCCCATAGCAAAATTGGTTATTCCAGATAATGTCAATTTTTGTTTCTCATTACAATTTCTAGACATTCATTTCATATTGGCAATAAATACAATTCATTTTCTCGATCAAATTCATAACAGGCCCCATTACGCCAAGCAACCACCTAATCCTAACTGACGCACGTTGTGTATTCCATCGCCCAGAAAAGGATTGTCATTGAAGCAACACACACCCGTCGATGCCATTAACGCAATTCATACCTTTGACCAGGAGAGCGGGGAGCTCGAACAAATTCGCACTCTAATAACAGACGGTGCTCCGAAAGTCATCAAACATTAACGCCAGCGTTAATACCACCAATCAGACATGGGGCAATGTATGTGTGAGCAAAAGATAGTGAGCATACTGTTGTGGGAAAATTTAGCGTCAAACCACCCGCTGGCGTTCACTTCCTATTGTGGCGTAAATGGGGTAAAAATGGGCCCTCCCCTAATTGTGCCGTTCACACGCCAAAATGATCGAACGGCATTCATTTGTCTTCCTTTGCGCTATCCCTGACCTGGTGAACGCAGCAAAGGAAAGAAAAACTCCATCCAACCATGACGCGTGTGTTGCTTTGCTAGCCTCAGGTTCGGCTGTATAAACCCTATCGCACGCCTATCGGCATTGAAATCGTGCGAATTGCCCGACAAAAGTACACTCGAGCCTTGGTGCTACTTCCGGTATGGTGTTCCAATATTTTCTGGATAAATTACATCGATTATGGTTCGGTCGATAGTCACCTAACCTAGCGACGCTCGTGTCAGGACGGGGCCTGTCTGGGTCGGTGCCTTCTCTCCGGCAACTGGGAGACCATCGCAGACCGGGGACGGGAAAATTGGAAGCCAAAATGCTGCGAATGACAATGGAAAACAATTTTCAACCATTAGTAACATATTTCAAACTGTAAAAATCCAATTTGCTGCCATCGGCCATTCCGATGCCGTGCACGGAGAACGCTTTTCAAACGCCGTTCCGTTGTTTCCTTCTGCTGGGCGGAATCGTCGGTGCCTTTTGCACGTTTTATGCCTCATTTAAACATGTCGCCTTTTCGCAGCCACCGAGACCGCGGGCGTGCTATTGACGCGCCGTTTTCACACGAGCGTTACCATCGGCACGGGTGTATCCATAATGGTTCAATATCAACGTTTAGCGTCATCACCGGGCGCCACTCTCCTCCGTTCACTTTCGTTTCCCGTGCGCTGCGTGACCGTATCTCTCGTCCTGCCATTTTTAACCACTCCGTGCCAACGATGCCTACACCATTCACAGCTTCGGTTCGTCATTCACAATTCATTCAGCTCGGCTGTTTCTATTCCTTCGTCTGCGTTTCATCGACGTCTGTCTGTACGTCGCATAAAGGAGAAGTTAGATAAAAACACTATCCAGCTAAAGCCTCGCTATGACCATGGCTCGATAGCAAATGCATTCAAATTGCTTTCTTTTCAAACAGGGCGTCATGGTTGTATTCTGAAAAACATGCAAAAACGGAGGAATAAAATGTGCTCCAAAGTACCATTGCAGTAAGCTACTGTGTGTGCACCGTGCGAATAGTAAAGAAGCGAAAATTAATAAATTGAGCGCTCCTGGGAACGCTCCCGATGCCGGCGGCAACATGGGACCGTTCTTCTTACAATCATGATCGGGATGTCAACTTCGGCTTCGACGAAATTATCCGTTTTGCCTAGCGAACGTTCGATTTGGAAATGTTTTCAGTATACTCTCCAGAATATTTCATTTGCAAAGATGATTTAATAAACATGCAGTTTAAAGGATTATATATTAGTTTATCCATTTCCTTGCAACAAATGAACATGTATTGATTGATATGAAATTCTTGCAATAAGAAAGGCTTCAACAGAACCAATAAAAATGGGAAGACGGATTATATGTTAAGACCCAGAGTTAAAATTCAATTATATTTCTTACTGAGCACAGCATGACAGCTAACATCGTGAATGCAATGTATTGCGTTTTGAGTGCAAGCGCCTCAAAGTATGCAATAAATCAACAACCGGGTAGCCTTCCAACTATAAATAGGAGACTTCTGAGCTTTAAACATGTCCATATTTTGAACACTCTAGAAAATATCAGTTATAAAGAGGGTAAATGAAAAGTCAACTAGTAATGCTATTTTTAATCCTACAATAATATTCCCATGCCAGCCACACAATAAATATTGGTATAAAACATGCAAGCTATTCATACCCTTTGTCCTTGGTACATGAAGTTCATTCCAACAACCTTGACGATTTGCTATATTGCACGAACAGTATGAACCTTTCGTTTGTTGGGTGACATATCAACATCAACCCTTACGATAACCTTGTCCACTTCCGAAATGACCGTACCACAATCGTTACAAAGCATACATATGGATTATCAATTTGCTCTTTACACCTTCCTGCGTATCCACAAATTATCTTCCCATAACCGAACCTATCGTGCAAACACTTTATTTTCTTCTGTAAACCATAACGAGAAAACCTTCCGAAGCCAAAACACACATACACAATAGCACATTTACTAGCTGAAACAGTAACACCTATCGGCTTACTGGACCTTCCGGACTTGTTTCGTTAACTTACGAGTCCGCTCATGCTCCAGCTACAGCACCGTTCGAGTGACCACTTAGACCCACACCCCATCCAGCACACGTCCGGTAATCGATATCTTAATTTAGTTCCTTACCTTTTTCGGACGTCTCGTTACTTCCACAATTACCGATCGCACCTCCCTTCCGGCATCGGTCTCCAGATTAAGGTTAATTGAAAAGTCTAGTAAAACCTAACCGTTGGGAAGCAACAAAAAATAACTACAGCCGGTCTCGTAGAAACAGCAGTTTCTCTTTATCACTGACATTATCATAAACCCCCCTCAACGACATTCGGGCCCTGACCATTAGCCCATTCGGTTGGGAACCTCTAAAATTTCGACCCCTGACTCTCCTCCCGGAATGCTTCGCCCTTGTAAACTCATTCCGTGAACGGAATAAACACATATGAATGCTATCATATTTCCGGTCACCTTTCTGGGGTACCCTGAAAAACTTAACACTGCTGACATTTAACTAAAATATAACACCTCACCAACATTCCTTCCCATTCCGGATTGACCCACGGCTAACAATGATTTTGCAACCCGAAACATACAGTGGAAACTATCATACCCGACCGTGTACTGGTCCGCATCGGGATGGGGGAGAAATGTTTATTCACTGCATGCATGCAAAAAGTAACCCAACCCAACCAATCCAATGTGTCCGATGTCCGAGCATGGACCTGCACGAATGAGGCCTTCGGCAACCCATTTCTTCCAGCCGAGAGCAATTTCACTTCAACCAGGAAGCAACACGTCTGCGACATTGAGCAAAACAATTTTCTGCTGCATAAAACCTTGGAGATATGTACGGTTTCTCACATTCGCTACCGTCCAACCGCATCCCGTAAACGGAAAACCACCCCTAGGACAACAATTTACCGACCTTTCGGCCGTGTGTGTGTGCCGGTTGATACTCCGTATTACCCACGTTCACCGAATACTGTACGCGGGTACTTTTGCCGATTTCGAAGCCAACAAAAAGGACAGTTGAAACAGCACTATCAAATCAACACCAAATTGTGCCATCATGCCTACCCAATATCCACCCACCATTTCCAAAACATACACAAACAAGCGGACACACCACGGAAGACCTTGTCCGCAGGAGTTCACCATTCACCGAGGTACGCGAGACAAAAAGCAACAAACACCTCCCGTGTGCGGTGCAATGGTGGCCATTGTCGACCATGTAGCAACGCCCAGCCACCCACAAAATCGTAGTGTTATTCATTTGCACCGGATATAACAAGCATTTATTTTCACCGGGTTTCTGTGCTGCGACCTACTCCATTCTCCATCTTGCCCAACGTAGCCCGGGGCACAGGATATGTGTTCCCTTTCCAAAGCATTTCGAAAGGTTTCGGAAGGATGTTTTACTACCGAATGCCCCGTTTTTCCATCATCCGGTTCATCCCAGGGAGGGATAGTACGAACCAACGCGTGCTCTAGCTTATTCAATATCGACATGAACCCCACAGCACGTTCGGCCGACCATGCCGGAACATGAAGTGAAAAAGTCATTTTCATGAACACCAAAAGTGGTTGGTTAAAAGTTTACCATACGCTCCGGTACCACATGCTACCTTCATCACTATGGCAGGTCACTGTGTCCGTGTGCGTCCCTCCGCCCGACCACGGAAATGGTACATTATTTTCCACCCAAAACCCACCCCAACCACGCATCGACTTTCCGGGCGTGTTACATCAAAACACGTTCCACTTTTAACCAACGAATCTCATTACGAGCGTTCGCAGACCAGGCGAAGCCCACCCCGAAAGGAACGAGACCCACCAAGCACCTCAAATGAATCAGCGACAAGATATGACATTTAAAATATTATCACCCATAAAAATGACCATTAAAAACGCTGGGACGGAAATTTAAGCATCGGCTACCAACCGCCGTTTGACCCACTTCGTTCCAGCAAGCTGGGCCACTTACATCCGCCCGCTTGTGCTGATAATAAAGCTTTCACAACGGCGTGGGGCGATAAAGAATTTGGTAAAGCAAATCGTAGCACAGGCAGAAGAAAAACTGTTGGATTTATACGGCTAGGAGGGAAAAAACCTGCAACTACAAATTGAGTTCTGCTGTCCGGTGGAGGAATGTCGCAGGAAACAATTTTCGAACAATTATTATTCTGAAACTATACGGACGACAAGCAAGGTGATGAGAGTACGAATGGAACGTAAGTTTGCTAAATTAATTAGCAAAATTACACTTCATCACACAAAAATATTATAACAGTGGAACAGGTCGTTATACGTGACACTAAATAGTGAATCAGATTCATTTTTCGATGCACTTCAACTTGGTTTTGCTGTGTAGAAAACACCTTAGCTTGAAAACTTTGACTATTGGTGAATCCTAGAACAAGGACAACATTCGTATACTTGTTATTGAATTATTGTCCAGGAAGATTACGCGAATGCTGATTCCCGGTCTATTTTAATCGATAATAATATATGAATCTTGAACAATTCGGCAATTTTCTCTAGAGGCCACCACATGAGAACGAATAAAACATTGCATACTTTTAGGCTGCTTTGAATCATTTTTTTAATATTCTTGAATTCTCAACTATCTACAAATAGTCTTTTTTATAAAATATGTCAAATTCCTACAGCTTTAATAGACTTACTAAGCAATTCGACCACCCGGTTGCACAAATCTTAAGCCTTCAACCCATAAAACGGTGCATAAATGATGACTACACTACCCTGCAACTGTGTCACTGTAACCTTCGCCCACAGCATCCGATCCTGGGACGCTAGGCCGACAAAACCGCACCAGACAAGCACCATAATAGTGCCACCGTACCGCGGTGACAAAACAAAAGACAACCACTTTAGCCACCGCTGAAAGGTGAAACAAAGGGTTAACCGCGATATCAACCGTCTTCCAGCTTGCAGCAGGCGGATGACGACAACCCTAAAGCGTTTATTGTTCGTAAAACAGCACTTTCCGGTTTTGCTTCTTTGATCTTACCGAAGCGTACCCCTTTGGTACTATCCCCTACCATCCCACTACAAGAAGGCAACCGTCACTTCTATTCTTGGCCTTCATTTTTCAATTTTCTCCCTTGTCTCGCACTACTGTGTCGTAAGCTAACCCCCCAAGCGCACCGCGCACCGTGTGGTAATCATTTGATCGTCAGACCCTCCACTACCACGCACAATTGGTTGGTAGCTTGCAATTGGGTAAAATTAATCATACCCTTACCGGTCCATAAACCGAACCAAACGGTACCATGTCATCGTCCTTTGGTCGCTCTGCCATGAATCGAGAGTCATTTAAAGCGAACTATCAACGGTCCCATCCAGCAAAGCCGAACGGACTGAATAAGTACCGAGCTTTGCGGGTGCCCGAAAGTGTCCCAATTCGAAAGTTTGTCATTAATTTATTTCTACTCACACACACAAACCCTGATATGTACAGGCATGGGTACTGTACAGCGATACCAGACGCCAGCACAACCCTCGCTGTTCCCACTCTAGGATCAAAAGTGGGTGAGCGAAAAGGGATGATCCGTAACTGAGCATCCATCTTCTTGCCAGTGCCAGAGGATAAACATAAATTATCGCTCGAAAGCACTTTAAAATTCTATTATTTCTCCATTCGCCCGTGAGAGAGATCTATTTCACTTTCACCACCGTTCGTGCCCCGCCCAACCGCCAACTGCACCAACGGCGAGCACCATGCCATGGATGACTGCCGCTCGGCAAGAACTTGCTTCGGAACTTATTTAATCTAGCTCAAGTTCTGGAGCATCATCACTCAACTTAGCACCGCCAACCGAACTAAACCCGTACACACGCTCAGCTGACACCGGTCTACCTTTCGCCGGAGCATCGGTCTTCTTTCGATCGAGCAAACCCTACGCTCAAATCACTTTCAAACACCGGGCGCATCATTGTCTTTCGCTCTCCGTTTTTGGAGAGGACCGTTCGGGACATGCAAAGCAATGCTCCAGACGATCCGACACATTCCTCGTGTGGGTGACGCTGACGAAGGAAACCAACAAGGCCAAGAGGACGCGCGGGAACTGCACTCCCGGAACCACGGCTTATCTTTGATCTGTGTCAGCAATAAAACCGCCCCAGGGCACGACTATTTTTCTCCACCGGGCTTTTCAAGTAGTTGTTGGTGGTTGCTTTTCGCTCCCATCAGGTTCCCTCCCATCATGGTCACCCATTTGCGGGTGCCCTGCTTCCCACATTCAACAACTGCTGAGCGTGACATATTGTTGTTAGCCACCGCCATCGTCGCAGCCGCCGTCGTCGTCATCAGAAACAGAGCTGTTGCTGTTGTTTTGTGTTGACTGGGTTTGGTACCCGTGTGGCGAAGACACTGGTACTTCCTCGTCTTTGCTGGAAAGGATAAAGCCACTTCAGTTCCCACCGATATGCGCTGGAACACACGGTACAGCAGGCCCGGCATCAAAACGTGCAAAAGCCAATGTGTTGATAAAGGAAAATAAATGATCCACGGCTGGTACATGTCAACGCTGTCACTGGCTGAGACGTGTTCCCGTACGGGTAAGGATCTGGTTGATATCCGTGTAATCGGTAAACCATCGCAATTGAGAGTGTTGTGTGTGGCTTTCTTTCAGTCATGTGAGATTTTAAATACGTGTAAAGTTCAAGTGGTGCCGTGACCAGGATAAGGTTTTAAGTTTCACTATATCAATGTACTTTTCGTTTCAAAATGGCAGTATATTAATTTTTTCCCCCTAAAACCAATAAAAGCCTCCTCAAAATTTCCAGTTTTTTATACTTTCGTTGGGATATTCCCGCATTTCGTTAGCTGCCGCTACAAGACGCATATTTAATTGATGATCGACGTCAAATTAATTCCCCTTGCCGGCTTCGATGAAATATTTCAAAATACATTATTAGCGAAGGTTTTATCACTGGTGTTTTGTGTATTTTTTTTCCTTCTCCCAAACCATTAATAAACCTTTCATCATCGGTCTAAATTGCAACCAATTTACCTTCATCTTCACCACCGGTACACAAATCAATCAAGTGATATCGATCGATTAGGCAACGGGGAAAACTTTTGCCGTTTGCTAATTTCTCGTCATTCATTGCGCGGTATTTTTACCGAGCCGGCCGGCCGGCCGGCCTGCAGTTAAATTGATCGAGATTACCTTTTTTTTCGGTCCCTACCTTGCATCAATCACCCGCGAACGGGAAATTCCCACGTACACGGCTGTGTCATGCATCCGTCCGCTCTGCTGAATGACGAGCCCGTGTAATCAAAATCTTTCGATGAAGTAAAATATGTACCACCCATCGAATCCGCCACGTTGTAATGGTTCAGTGCTTGAGGCCGGGCTGAAGAGTTTTACATTTATCCATTAATGATCCACCCCCTTCTACCGTAACTCCCTAACCTCGTTCCAGACGCACAACGAAATCTCTTTGATGTTGCGCTGGCCGGTCGATGAATATTTCAACGGCCAAACGTTCGATTCCTTCGGTAGCCTTTTTGGTGGGTTGATGGACAAAAAAAGTACATCCCCCCGGTAAAGCATAGACATATTAATTTATGATCAAATACGAACTCCCCGGACCCGGAGCACCTGGGAACCTCCACCTTCCGGCAGAACACACTCGATCCGTCTGGGTGGATAACGCTGGAGAAAAATCAGGAACCATCCACGGACTAGCAGGCTAATGAAACTGCTTGTTTAACTTTTGTTTTTTTCTGTTCCTCTCTCCTTATCCCATTCCCCAGTTCGTCGAAATCATCAGCGAAGCGCGATAGCTTGAGCATCCCCTTCCATCTCCAATTTGTAGAACAATTCAGTCTTACCTTTTTACCGCCCACTCTGCGCTACCCTAACAAAAAGAAGCAAGACTTTCTGTTCCTCTAAATCTCAATGCAAAATCTGCCCTTCCCGATGTCGATATTGGCCGCATCAAATTCCATTCGCGTACCCCGAATTCACCAGAAACCAGTTGGATGATTATTGAGATGCCATAAGGTTAATGGAAGGGACGTCCTTTTCATCTCCGGCAAATTGACCTCGTCAAGCAGTGGTTCTGGTTTGACTTGTGCCATCCAAGAAGGAAAAATCCTCCAGGAATGGCAAAAAAAGCTTTTCGATGACTGTCGGAGGGATGGACAGTGTTCTACAATCGTCTAATAACATGATACTGAACAGACATTTGAGTTGACTAATTTTGATGGGTTAAACGCGCATTCCCACTGTCGAAACCATCTACTCCTATACCTCCAGGGACTTGATGCAACGCCTTCATCTGAGTATCACGAAAAAGTTCCATTCAAAAATGGTATCATTTTCATTACCAGACAACTTTGGCTAACAAATGACAGTTATTATGCATACAGTGACTGGGCGGGTTTCTTTACTGTCTATGATAGAGCGTGGGAAAATATAGAGATAAATTTGCTATCACCATCCGAAAGCCCTGCAAGGCAGGCCCCACATCCACATTCATTGGTAATATTTTTCTCCCCCCTCCCCCTACCCCCCTCAACCACCGACGATTCCCTGTTTTCCCACCCATATCCCCAGCTACGTCACCAACTCGCTGCGAAAGAAATTAAATGAGCCAAAGCCAACGTCGGTAAAGTAGTTGATTGAACGGCGGTGCCATTTTCTCGACCCCCATTCAGCGCAAATTGAAAGGAAAATGCTCGCCACCGTGCCAGCCGGTCGCCATCGAACCGTGCTGCAGGATCGAACCGCACGATAGCTCACAATCGTAGACAAATGAACCCAATTGGGCGAAAGGGTTTCAAATCAGCCCTTTGATGTGCGCTTTACCGCGGAACGGCAAGTGTCTTTTCTTATCGGGGGAGGGTAATTTTTTTTCTTCTTGGTTCTGGCTTCTGGCACTGGGAAAGTTTTCGAAAAGCAAACCAATCGATAAAAACAACTCGTAATAATTATACTGTTTGAATTTCAATCAAATGCAAATTTTTATCTTTTGCCGTTTCTTGCACTGCTTCATATCCATCCTTGCTCTGGACGCATCTGAAAGAGGTGCTTGTGGAAAGTTGTTTTTTTCCTTCTTCTCTCTTTCACATTTCTCCCTAACAGCGCATTTGGTGGCTATAAAATGAACACTCTACCAAAGCTCCAACAAACGATTTCGTACGTAAAATCGCAATTTGATTCGAACATTGCACACCCCACCAAACCGGGGACCGGGCACTCACACGGCCACGGCTGCGGCTTTTATTACGCCCCGGAAACGTGCTTGCCTTTTGCCATTTCTGCACCGAAAGACGCCGAAAAATGACACCGTGTCGGTGTTTTCCATCAAACACTTTATGCAAATGCAAGCGCGAATGCACCGTGCAACGGCAGCGAGCCAACCGTTGACGCAGCGCGCTGCTTTTATGAAACGAAGAAAGATTTATGGCGACGTTTTAGCGGAAAGCTCCCGGTTCGCATGCACCCACCCGGCAAGGGAAAACGGCAAGACGCGCCCGAGACGAGTTATTGTGCGGCACACGGATGAATGGGAAATCTGTCACCATGAATCTTTTCCCAGGCAGGAATTTTCCACCTTGTTGGGTTCTTTTAAGCGGTGCAAAGGGAAGGACAGGGGAGTATACTGGGGGTTTCGATTTTTGCTGGCATTCGCATTTTGATGCAAAGGTACGCGCTCACGGTGATGCCGGTTCTGCAGCTGGTCAATAAATAACACACAACAAATGGTCACGATTATTGGTTCCGCTGAGTTATGCGTTTCTTCAACGAGCTAATGCAAACGCAACTACTCCGGATTCCCGGGAGAAATGTATTTGTTTCGCACGGGAGATAGAGTACGTTTTTTACTTGTTTCTATCGTTCTTAAATTAAAATCGGAAATAAACTGCATACTTTCCGGAACAAATCAGTGCCAGCGGTATTGAATGGGAATTCACGCAAGTCTCCTTCGATCCTACACCGGTGCATCGATTTTTCGTGACATCATCAGCATGAGCTACAAAAAGCACTCCCAGACAGCCGTCCCACAGCATGTCCAACGCGATAGACAGAATGTTATATCCTCTATCCCGAGGAAATTGGGAATGCAAGTTGTAAAACATCCTGAAAGTGTAGCAAAAAGTAGTTACATTGCCCGAGCCCGTACGGTTCGGTTCCGCCACGCCGCTGTTAACAACATGGTCATGCGAAACGTACATGAAGCCGGTATACACACCGTGCACTCTAACCGGAAGCACTTTGGTTTTGGTGCTTCAATGAGCCTTATCCACTGGACGCATCATCGCGTGTTCCCGGAAATGTATCACAGTTCGTATGGTCGGTCCGAAAAGCGTCAAATCTTCCTATCTGCACTGATTCCGTTCCTTTACTCATCCTTGATCCCGGTGTATGCTGCACTGATATAGTACCGGTTGGAAACCTGCGCCAGTAAGCCGATACAACCGAAATCGAAACTCAGCGTTCCGAGCACAGGCAATAAAGTCTGAGGGATTCCAAACACTTACGCTAGCAAAAACGGGCGTTGTTGGATGAGTTTACAATGTGCTAACATAAAAGCATGCTTTCGAAAATCTGCCATTGTAATGGCATGAAAATCATTTTAAAGTAAGTGTAAATATTGGTCAAATCAAAGCCTCTGTTCGGAGTTTCCATAGAATGCTTTAAAAGTTAATCAACCAAACATTCAACATTTCCATCATCCATCTACATCTTTATTCGAGGTACCGGACATAAGGCTTAAAAATGATACTAAAATCATTGAAAACCTATTTTTATACCCGGCTTAAGCTTTGCTTCATCTGCATCGGCAAAACACCTCTCACTGTGGACAGGCCAGGATCAAATCAAACATTCGGTACAGTACGTCGCATTGTACTGTACGAAAGTGAATCCGATGGTAGGCCGTATTATAATACCACAAACGAAACCTTCGCTCAAAACAACCATAAACCCCTAACGGTTCCTGGCTACCAGATGCACCAGCGCAAAAAAAAAACGTTCGTCTCAAGCTGTACGTCTAGCACACGGCGCTCTGATACAACATAGTCTGTCCGATTCGATTGTTTACCGAAGGCAAACGGCAACAGGTGAAAGCTATTTCCGTAAATCCCTACATCGACTTCGTCGTTTTCGGTTCGGTTGGACGTTTGCTTCTGGTACGGCTTCCAATACCTAAACCATCATCAACACTCATCCATCCTCATGGTCAGAACACTCACAAACAAGGCACCGTTCGATGCAAACCTGCAAATGATAAAATCGATAAATGTACAGCTAACTTAATCGGATAAAATTCGAATTATGATACTGTTAGGGTTGAACTATTGGTGCTTCAAAGAATGGTAATTCCACCCCCTCCCTCGCTCTTCCACTCAATTTTAGTACATCACACCCATCATGGAACTGCTAAATCTGGTTTAAATTTCCATGAATAAATGATGCATTCAATGAAAGTTATGTTGTTTTTATTGTAATGCAAGAATAATGTTTTTTTTTAGTTCAATAAAAGTGAACGTCATCACTAAAGGTGGACATTTGTAATGAAAACAATGGCAGTGATGATTTAAACGCATTTTTTTAGTTCTAATTTAAAGCTCAGCCATGTTATTGTTTCGTGGTGGGTTTTCCGCATGAGTAGTACAATAATATTGTTGTGTTGCAATGTTACATATTATGGTCAAGCTCATCCATTTATTTTCATTATTCAATACAATATCAATAATAGTGGCAATTATACCTACAGACGATCTGAGTGACCGTTTTGATGAATGACAAGAGTCATGTTTTGTTATTTCAATGCTTTCAACCCCTTTTTATTAGAAATTATTTTTATTTAATATTTTCCATTTTTTACGCATCTGTTTAGTGTATTTTTCCTCACTATTGTATGTTAAACTTCCTATTGCATGGAAAAAAGAAATAAAAATTAGGAGACGGTATGGGACCCCATTAAATTCTACCAATTAAATGCTTTTGCTAGAAAAATTCGTCTCTGGTCACGATAACACATTTACTTTTCCAGGTCTGAAAAGTGTTGCAAAAGTTAATGTATGTTGTAATAAATAAATTACTCTAGATAACACAAAAACACACATTGGAGTTGTGAATTTCAAGCAAAATTACTCTCAAACATAACAGTAAATTGTACAATACAACCGATAAACATTTACTTTCGTAAAATATCTCAATATGTTCCGCCGATGCATTTCCCCCATTGTTGTATACAGTGTAGGTGTGGAACAAAAATTGACGAACTAAAAAAACTCCATGTGCCGGAATTACAAAATCCCATCTCATAGGTAACGAAAAGCCATGTCCTTTCCCTTAGCCACTTTTATGCTTGTTTCGCTTCTGCGGAACGAGCGCACGCTTCACGATGGAGACGCCCAGTCGTTCACGAAACACCCGTGGCCCTGGATTGCTGCTGCACCAGTACATATATATATTTCACTCGTAACGCAAACATTAATTATCATTAGAATTTGCATAAAAGAAAAATCACGCGCTACGTCGGTGCGCTGCGGGCGTCATACTCATGTAGCCGCCGTGTGACGCCACCGTCCAACCTGGGCTAACGTGCGAAACGGATGGCTTTTTTGGTGTTTCATGTTTTAAACCTCGCTGCCACATGGCCACGACGGACGGTGCCAAGATGCAACGGTTTCAAGCTCACAACGCTACCGACCTACCCCTCGGGCAACAGAAATGATGCGATCACGGTAGCGTGCACTTGGAACAAAACGAAGAGGGAAAAACCCACCCGTCGTACGACGATGGCGACAACGAACGCTTTCACACCGGAAGCACGAGGGCGCAGTTGCAGGCTGCCGGGACGGATCTGGTCGCTGTAAACATACAACCCACTTCTAAGCGAGCCAGGCCTTGGGAGCGTTAAACCGAGACGCGGAACCCATGTTGATGGTCCCGCACCCATACACAACAGCAACAGCAAAACCAGAAATCTACAACTACTACAAGGTTCACGCGTCCCGCACAACGTTCTGCCACCGGACGACCCTTCATACGCCGCGCCATGAAACGACTCCCGTACCGAAGCCGGTGAAGATAATGGAAATTTATAACATTCTTGTTCTGGTCAGCCCTCCGGGTGGTCCTGTCCGGGGAGAACGCGTGACACTGTCGCTCGGTCGCACTTCGGAACCTCGATGAACCGTGGCCCACCGTACGACCACGAACGAGCACCATCAGCAGCTGCCCAGCTAATCGCTTGTTCGTCAACCTTTGTTTTTTTTGCGAACCTTATGTCACAGATGCTCTTTTGCTCCCGCTCTCGTTTTTTTGTTTTGTTTCATCAAGCAATGTTTTGCGTGGTTAGATGCACTTTACTAGCTACATATACATTCCATTCTGCCGGTGTTGCACTAACGCCAAACCGACCGTTCCGGACCATGAAAACAACCACAAATCCTGGCAAGAGGAGACAGAAAAAGCGCACACACACAGCTTGAGGTTACCCGCACAAAAGGCAGTGTGGAACGGTAAGTGGACAACGGCTACGTGAAGAAATGGCCCAGATCCGTTGCCCGTAAGAAGCTTTCCCACAGGATGTTGCGTTGTACACGGGATACAATCGTGGACAAAAGTAAATGAACAAAGCGATCGGAGTGCCTAGGGAGCGCTAGAGCAGCGAAGGGAATCACATTGCGTTGGACCGCTTCCACGATGCAACAACTGTAAATAAAAACGGCAATCTCCCGCTAGTGTCCCGCTGGCAAAGGAAGAAACATCGGTACGAATGGTTGGGGACAGACGAAAAAAAAAACAACAGCGATGCCATAAAGAAACACCTTCAGCATTGTGAGTTCTGGAGCTAAATGGAGAAATCTCTTACCTGCTCTAAAGACAACAGCAGTTCAAGATGGAACGATGCTATTGCTTAAATCAACACTACCAGCTTTACCACTCTGCAATCATATCTACAGCAATGGCGGGAACCTGGCGCTGGAGTGGAAGGTGGAGGTATACAACATGAAACAACAACGATTGTTTCTTACTTTCAATTGACTCTCCAACCTCCCCACCGACAGACAAACAACCACCGACCCGCCCGCGTCCGGTTGGAAGGTAATTGTTTATTCGGTTACTTTTCTTCACCGACTCCATTGGACCACCATCGGCGTCCCCCTTTGGCGTTTGGTTTGATGAACTAACCGGCGTGTTAGTACGCCAAGGTTATAGACCTCAACCACCTGCAGTGACGTGAAGAAGCGTGCTGTGTTTTTAATACTTTATCTTCATTTTTTTGCTATTTTTTTTATTACGAAATTCATCCTCAATAGTGCATCCTTCGGCAGGTCGCTGCCAAATCTTTCTCACTGCCACCGCGAACGCTAGTGGCTTGTGGGGAAAATCGTTCAAACATTGATCTTTCGCTTCCATTCGGTACACCGTGCCTGGACGCGATCCGCGGTATCGACACACCCGGTTTCAGAAGATGCGGACGGGCCCCATACCGTGAGCCAACGGGAGAGAAATATGCAAATTGGATTCCACTGTCGGAACATTTACATCCGAATGCAAATGCACGTGGTTTCCTCTCGCCCGCCGGTTCCGTTTTCCCCTTGCTCGTCTATCTTAGGCAAAAACCCCCTCGCAGGGGAAAGCGTCAACCCGAAATATGTACCACCGGTCAAGTGGAATCGGTTGCAGCCGCACAGACAAACACACGGACCGCAAGGGAACCAACCTTGACAATTTTCGATAGACATTCGTACTTTCACCAGTTCTATTTTCGTTTTTGCTGTGAGTGCACTAATGAAATTACTCACCACTGCCTTCGTCTTTCGTACCTCGAAATGATTCGTTTGCTTTTGCGCTGTTTGCCTGGCAGTATTGGGGGTAGAGCACGAATTTCCTGGTCGTTTTTTTTTTCAAGGTGAATTTTCTGGCTACATTTTACCGTCGCTTACTTCCTAGTAATTTGAGCTAAGTAGATTTGACTCACCGCTGCCTGGTACTACACTCAGGCGCTGGTGAGGGTGAGCCTCTCAGCTGTCAAAGACATTTACTTTGTGTAAGTGATATGCAGTGTTTGAATTATTTTGCTCGCTTTGCCGTTTCGATAGCACTGAGGCTGCATTCGAGCATGTCAAGAGGTCATTAGCAGTTGATTTGCACAAATGCACAGCCCACCGGAGTGGTTAAATTTGCGGCCTATCATTTATCAAGATCTACAGCCAAATCGTTTAAGCGGTTGGAACAAGACGTCGGTCGAAAGAGTCGTAAGTTTTTGAAAGGTGGTTTTAATTTTTTGTTTAAATAATAAGGGAATTTCGGATTGGGATTTGAAGTAAAAGACCTTGATCTCCGGTATTTGATAATTCACGGTTACATATTTTTTTAAAAGATAAACAACCTTTGAACGTTGTAATGCTTTATAGAAAAATTTGAACATGAATCACTTCTTATAAATACTTTATCTATAGGGTCCTGCACAACACACAAACCACAATAACCCTGTCGACTGGTATCCAAGATATCAGGTGTACAAAGCCTGGAACATGAAGAAGAAGCATTGATGATTGAATTCTTTCCAGCTCTGTAAAACTTTCGGACACGCTGTAAATTTATGATCAACGTACTTCATGCATGTATGCTCTATTCTTTAACAGAAAGAATCAGCTATCAGCCATAGTCTATGTAATGTTTCTTTTGGAAGCACTGTCTCATTTACATGCCATCATGCTCTAGTCTTTTATTGGGAATGCATTTTCTTTACAAGCTTTGCACGTACAAGTATGCACTTTGTACGTACGTAGATACGTTTGAAGTTGGATTTTCTGTTATCAGTAGCATGATTGGCCTCATAGTTCATCTCTATGCGACCTTATAATAAAGAAGCAGCCTTTATAGTTCTCCTTCATTATTTATCTGAACAAGAATGATTAATAAAAATGGTTAATTACTATAATGGTTTGATCCCTCACAGTTTTCATATTTTATTTAATAGCGTAATATTTAGTTCAATTTTTGATTCGAATATGTTTCGGTTAGAAATTCTTTAAAATTGTAATGCTTTCCTAAATTGATAGACAACATTTATTTCTATAATACAATCAGGAAGTCAAACGAGTACACCCGGGATAAGGTGCCCTTTCACGGTTCGGAGAAGGAACTGTCTCCCAACCAATGTGAATTGCATATTACATTAAGTTTAGATTTAAGATCATAGTTATAAGCAATACGGCCTGGCCGTAATTTATGAATAAAAAAAAACAATCAGGAAGTCAGTACCAGTTAAGTAGAATAATACAAATTAGATTAAGATGGTTAGACAAACTCTCATATTATTCGTAGCTCGAAAAAAAACCTTATGATAACAACTTACGTTTTCGTTACGAAGAATGTTTCTCACTGTTACATGCATGATTAATTTGACCAACTTTATCCTGATTTCACTTATCTCGATTGTTCTCAAACATCAGCTCAGCTTAATCGCAAATGATTCATTTCCGACTTATTCCTCTATCGCACAAAGCCGGCATAATAGGCAGATAAAATCTCTTTCTTTTAATAGCGCAACGAGCAATTATCTTGCGTAACAACTCAGGAAGATTTTTGCCACGCCGTGTGTTATGCAGTATCTATGACATAACTTTCTCCCAGAGTACAAAACAGCCCGCACACTCCTGAGCGCTTCGGCCTTCCGGTTCGACCATTCGCACTGGGCACGAAAACAAACACACAATTTCCCTAATGGAACGCCGTTCACGTTCACTTTGACGGCAATAAAACTAACTTCCATGACAAGTGAATTATCAGCGATGGATAACGATGCCATCCACCGAAGGCAGATCCAGTACGCCAAGGCATCCGTATCAAAGCTTCGCCGGCGGGAACCATGTTCGGAGCATCGCCGCTCAGTGAAATGTTATGTAAAACTGTCCATTGCTTGTTGTTGTTTTTTCCTCTTCCTAATCGTAGCTTCCGGATGAAGTTTATATTTGTCGCTCGCAAGGTCACTGGCGACGTGTACCCGATAGGCAACATTGATAATCAGGGCGGAACGCTCCGTGATTGGTTTATCGTAATCCTTCCGAACCACCCTCATCGCTGTGTGTCATATTTTGCCACTACGTAATCAAACCATCAGAACGACATGACAACGCAAATACACATCTTATCGCTAGGCGCTGGATCGGGTCAGTTTTTTATATCACAATACAAAAAGTTTCCTCTAACAACTCTTGGGCTTTTTCCAAGTGACAATAGCCCAAAGCGAATAGTAGTGCTTCTGGAGAGAAAGAGATTGAAAAAAAAACTCTACTAAAGTTGCACAACTCAATGATTTACGCGTTCCGAGACGATTTCTAAACAATGATTTATGAAAAAGTTCGCATACTCATAAACAAATGATTTTTTTCTACGTTTTTTGGTTCGCTATTTTCAACAGTCCGCGGACCCGCAGTCGGGCGTTTCTTTGCCACGGTCATCTGCCGGATCACGTCAAGGATCACCAAGTATAAAGGAAAATGACCCTACGGTGTTTTTAAAAATAAAAACATCTCCCTTCGCCTTAGAATATGAAACCAAAATTAATCATATCCTTGAACAAAACAACGGCTTACTTTAAAAACCCATAAACAAAAAAACAGGACACTCGTTACACTAAACGTTATCGGACATGCTCCGGGGTAGATGCAATGGGCGTTATACCAAATGTAGTCGTAAAAAAATCCCTTCTACATATGTGAACCGGAAAGAGCGTTCCGAAATCTGTGACGAGTAGACAGACTTAATATCTTTATGAATTTTTATCTGTCCTGCGCTGCAAGGATCTCCCGTCCGACATGCTTCTAAAGCGATTTTATTGTTGCACATCTCAAGAACGAGACGGTTTCTTACCGTGCTTTTTTTGTCCTAGCTTTTTTGTCTATCCCTGCGTTCCACTTTTATGATGCTTTCTTGACAGTAGCGGAATTCTTTTTGCCGCCCCTTTCTCGCTACCGGCGTTCGCCATCCCGCAGTAAGATAAATGATAGTACAAACGATCAGAGATGACGGCCCCAGTTAGTTTCACTTTCTAACTTTGTTATTCCCATCAGCCCGTTTCCGGCAATGGGGAAAACCTTTTCCACGACAACAACAACAACAAGAAAAACAACTCCCCAAAGCACAACCTAACGAGCATAACATACACACTAGCATAGAAATGAGGCCACAAACATTCAGTCACATGTAGCAAATAAAACCATTCAACTCTGAATAAATTAAGCCGTGGTGTTCCTTCGGTGCCCACGTCCTCTTCAATTCCATCTCCACCTTCCACCAGCGCCATGGCGACGGAAGTCAAAACCCATCCGCAAAAGCAGCCAACATCAACAGGCTTCACCAGCAAAATGCCAGATTGAACTACAGCAACCAAACACCAAAAAAAAACAAACGCACACACTTTTCAGTTGCTTTCCAAGAACTACCGGGCCTCCGGTTTTGTCTGGTAGCAAAAAGGATCTTCATATGGCAACAGCAAAAAAAGCCGCCCGAACGATACATGCGATTGTGATAACGGTGTTGCGCCAGCATTACCATTTCTATTGGCCGAATAGCCTGGTACGGAGCTCATTTTAACGCTATCAACAGTCGCGGACCAAGCGTTACCATAGAAACATGCAGGCGTTCGACACTAGGCTGCATCAGCCATTCCATCGGCAACAGTTGTGATGGTGTATTGCCGTTTTTTTTCGCTTTTCCAAACTTTCCCCAACTACTAACCGACGACTTGCTGGCTGCGAAAACAAGTGGGAGTGTGGCCAAATTCTGTGCACCGTTTTTCATCCTCAAAATGAGTGTAGCAAGCATCGCACCCGCCACGCAGCGCGATAAACACGGCCAAGGCATTATGGTAGGATTTTATGGACTTATACCACTGGGTGAACCGAAATTATGTGCAGCGGTGAAGAAAGCAATCCCACCGGTGGCTTCCTAACGAGCTTCAGCCCGAACGCTACCCGGGTGCGCAGGAAAGAACCAGTCACACATCCACCACCTTCCGGACCGCTGCTCCAGTACTGGAGCTACAGCTTCCAGCAGTGCTGCGAGGTAATTCGTACGCTGCCAACGCACGCAACCAAGCCCGTTAATTATGTCAACAGCCGCAATTAGCTGCAATTATCCAATAACTAATTTATAGATTCCCGAAGTCAACCCTGGGCACGCGGGAATGTCGATGACATGAACCGTCATCCTTTCACTGCCACAGCTCAACGGGACAATGAAAATCACAATAAAAATGCATCAATGGGAGATGGGAAAAAAACGCTTTTCACACACCTACCTTCACAGCACATGCCGACGGGATCACCTTCGAAACGTCATTAAAATCAACCACGACCAATTTCCGACCCCCCCCTTAACTTTCCCTCCCATCGTTCCACCAGATGGGTCCCATCGAAACCATCGTGCTATTAAATTTCACCCCTCCAGTTATGGGTCACGAGAAGCACAAAGCCAAAGAAGGTTGCAACACTGCGCCCCCGTGGTGTGTGGCAGACGTGCGCCCGTGTGTGGCGCCTCATACGAGGATATGCTAACGAGCGGAAATTAACACACTGAGCAACAGAACGGATGGACGTCGGGGAAGAAAAAAAACAAGTATACATCAACCTTAAAACAACGAATTCCCACCAAACGTTGGGAGGCAATCTAGAAGCCAGGAGGGGGTTCCAACGGCCGGAAAGTGTTTAATTGCTTTATTTACATTTTAAGCTTTAACCACCGCCGGGCACGCTTTCAAGATCCGTATGATTATGGGTTCACATATTATGTGCTCCAATTTACATCGAATTGTGCAGTTTGTTTGCCTTTTTTCCGTTGTTGCTACCGTCCGAAATACAAAACCTGACGTCCCACAGCTTAATGATCAATCAACCTTTTTTTTTGCTTTTTTTACTGGTGTTTGCTTTATTATGCGGCCATCAAAATCGCTCTGGTTTGACAGGTCTGGGAAACTGGGCGAAATCCACTACCACTCACCATTATTCACCACAGGATGGATCACATTTCACCGCACCTATCCGTTTGTCGATCGAGATAAGATGATGTATCTGGCTTGTTGCCTGCCAGACCCTGGGACACATCTGTTGACGCACGGACATCCATTTCCCGTCAGCCCATCCTACCGCCATCATGCATCAATCAATCAATCGTTCCCTCGCATGCCCGGTTTCGTAAAATTCCAACCCAACAGGCAACCATACCGGCAAACCCATCGATTGATGTCAAAACACGCGGAAATGTTTTCCCAATTAAATTTCCCTTCCTGAACTCTGGACGTGCTGCGAACGTGGGCGACTCCCGGCCCAGGTGTCGACGGGGACATTACTTCAAGCAACGACCATCCGTCCGGGCTACATAACATGACACCTTCGGTACAGTAATGGGAGATGTCCATTTGGGTAAGAAGTCTCCACTGCTCACAACCCGCCCCTTCCCAGTGGGCATGAACAACGCACGTAAAGACCACCTTAGTACTTTGTGGCACTGCTGTCTGGCAGTAGTGTCCTGCCTTTCTCTTGTATTGTCGCAGCTAATGAGAAGATTATAGAGAGAAAATCCCTCTAACGTAAGATAATAACAGCTCACACACGTACACGCGTTGCTTGAAGTTGTTTGTCGTGTGACAGCCGATGGTACCAGCGTCTTGAAACGGCCCACTCGATCCACTGTGATGTGATGGCCTTTTGCGATGTCAGTACTTTCAGTAAGCCCCACCCGTTGCCGCTCACCGCCCCACCAACCACTGTAAATGGATCCATCGCCGTCAAATGACACCACACCATTGTGTGGACAGTCTGTCTGTCAGCCCTGGCTAGTGTGACCGGTACGAGCTAACCCTTAACACATTCCGCAGGGTTGTCGGGCGGTCGGCCAAGAGAGATAGAGAGAGAGCACCATTCGTTGAGTAAACATCCTTTCCACCGCACTCTCCATCACGCCGAAGGTACCAGGGTCGGTAAGATAATGAAATGGGATTAATGGAAAACTGTCTACCCGGTGTACCCAGTCGTCCCGGTGGTGATTAGGTCGCTGTACACCAGCGAAACTCCGCACACCCCACCATCATCCCCTTGCCCAACCAGCCATCGAGTGGAGATGTGTGGCCACGCTGCTCGTCACTCGCCGCTCCCAAATGAAAACACACAATCAACCGAAATTGGTAAAGGCAAACGGACGCTTTCTTCAGACACGAGTTCCCAGAATTGGCGATTAAACATTCCGGACCCTTTTTCTGGCCCCGATTATGGATCCCCTTTTTTTGCGTGGGAGGCTTCGGTTCTAACTCATCGCATTCACTCTGAAACACTCGCCCGAAACACCTGTCATTGCATGATTGTGCCCGATCACTTGCGTGCAGGGAAAGACTAAGTAAGTACGGTGCCAGCCACACTCGCCCCGTAGCATACTGCGTGTCTGCCCGGTATTGTTCAATCACATCCGCTGCTCACACCACCGCCACCAGTGAATTGAAATCCGATTAATATGACCTCCAACAGCATCAACCCTGACGAGCGATGGACAGTCGTGCGGGTGGAATCAACAGATGCCATTCCTTTAATTTAATTGCTAACCAAACAAAGTACACCCCTTGTCCAGTGAGAACTGCGTGACGTTGCGATGGAACCGCAGGGCAGATCATGAATAGATTCACCATTTGTTCCCGCTGACCATGCCCGTGACGTCTTCCTGGACCAATCAGCGTACGGTGTGTGTGTGTGTGTGTGAGCAGGGTTGTGGGGTTTCCTGCTCGTCCGGATCAATATCCGCTTACGGTTTCGCAATGAGCCAGATTTCTATTGCTGCACTGCACAGATGTCCTGCTCGCCGTGGTCCGCCCGCCTGAACACCGATCGATCCTTGGGGATTAGTATCACATTACAAAAGATACGCCATTAAAAGCATCCTTCCCGCGGCACGTTTGTGGACGGGTTCGATGAATGTTTTGCTATCCATTTGATTTTCAGGCTGTCAAACAAAACGAAATAAACCACGATACTAACGCCAATAGCGAACATTGAAGGTGTACCTGTAATAAGTAATATTATACTATTCGATAAGTAAGCTTTTTCCTTCCTGTGAATCCGTGGAATCTCACTAGGTGGATAGAGTTCGCTACAGCACTCCTTGCAGCTGTTCAGCTGCACCGCAGCATCAACCATCGTCAGCAGTAGCGATGCGCGGCCGTGTGCGAACAAAACTCTCCAAAAAGTAATTATACTTTTTTAACCCAGGTAGCACACCGCACCAAGCTTGTCGCCACCGTTACGCTACGCCACTGTGCCAAACCGGGCACCGGCATCCATTATGTCGATATCGTCACACAAAGGAATCACACGAACCTATGATCACGGATTTGTTTTCTACCCCCTTTTCGTTAGCGGATGGCGAGGGGAGCGGCTTTACTGGGAACGTTTGGTTGTCCTTTGCGGCAAGAAATATTCTCCGAACGTCTGTTACCTTGTATGCCATGCCCCCCACCCGCTCCTGCCCTTTCCATTCCTACTCCACAGTTTCTCTTGCTGACCTTCTCCACCTGGAACTTCGCTAGAGAAGGAACGAGTCGTCTCGAAATAAGTTCCATGCACATGTCCACCATGTGCCAGCACCGGATGAAACCAGATTGCTGTGGCTCCGGCCATACTTGGGGAATGGTGGAAAACTTTGCTGTCTCCACCGTTTACCCGTTCCATCTTACCACTCGATGGACATTCCAACCCGTTGGATTTCATCCATTTGCAATCCACCGGCAATGCTATGGAGGAAGAAATATCGTCCTGACCGTGCCGGACCCGACCGACCGACCGACCTGGGCTGGGAAATGGGCTCTGCGTTGAAGCCCCTTCGGACAAGATTGCGGACCATTTGCGCAGTGCAGGGTAAAGGTGTATTGAAAGTGTGCGAGAGCGTAATCCACGGGAAAAAGGTAAATGGACTTTGGCGGGATTTTCTTGTTACTTCCATCCACGGCGGTATCCACCCGTCCCGTAGCCGGACTGCGCACTGTGGAGGCGAGCAATTCGACTGCAATGACTTAGAAAACGACCAGCGACGGTTGAACCTACGACCGAAAAGGATTCTGGTAGAACAAATTGACAAAGAGACTAAATCGAGGACAAAAAAAATGCTCCAACCCTCCACCAACAGCTCCGAAATACCAGTATCATGTGACACCGATGTAAAACTTTACCAGGTTGTACCTTCAGCTCTTCCCGCTGCTGTTCGGAAGGTAGCTTTCCGATGGCATCCACACCAGTATTGCAATGTTACTGAATCTGACCTCTAGGACTATCGGGGTTCGCGGTGTGGCACATTGCCCAAGGGTAAAGTTACGACATTCTGTCCAACGCGCTGACAGTTTGGATACATTCTGTAGTGCCGAAAGCCCTCCAACTGGAAGCGAATTTAAACTTCAATTGATGTACATATTTTTTTTTCATCGATCTATCTGTGAGCGCCGAAGAAAGCTTACTACGCTCCAAGAGTCGTCCGAGGTTGATTGGTTTGACGGCGGTGAGCGACCCCAGCGTTCCCAGCATGCAGCCTGCATCGCAATGCCCGAAACTGCAACGATAGCACTCGCATCGGACTGTCCGCAGCGATAAATGTTCATTAAAACTTTACCAACGCGTCCCCGATTTGCCGTAAGCCCCCGAAACCCTCCGCGCACGATCCGACACCTTCACGGGCCGGACGGTTTCTAAACCACCCAGAAACGGGCTGACATATTCATTGAGCAGTAAAGTAAACGACGTTAAAGAAGTTTTTCACCTTTCGACCGCGGTCGGTGCGGTTACGGTGCTGATCCGAACGGATACCTACCACTGAAGACCGGGCCGAACTGCCCCCCCCCCCCCCCCTGTTTGGGTGTCCGAGATGTGGGAGCCTCCGACTAGAGGACACACTCGCACCGTTTCGATCGAGTTCGGAAAGTTTGCCGGCGCACCACTGCGAGCGTCAGTGCACACGGATCGAAGAATGTGCAAAGTTCAATTAGAGCCATGTTTTGCTTTCCCGAGTGCGAGTTTGATGAGCCCTTCTTTACGAGCCGGGTCATATGTTTTACGATCCCGGGACGATTCGGAGCGTATTGGCCATAACTTCGCTTTATCATGTCATAACATAACACTTTAGAGAAGGGTCCATATTGGAAATATGGTTTGCTGTTTGCTCGGCACTGTCGGGTTTCCTCGATGACACGGACAGTAACTTAGTTGGAAATGGATTTTTCAAAACCAACGTTGACAGTTGCTGTTGATCGTAAGCTTGTTATGAAGATATTAACTAATTAGCTCTTCGTATGGGTGCGCTTGAATAGTGTATAGTCATCAAATTACGATCGTTGCATATGTTTGAAGCGGTAAAGTCGTGTCAAGTACCATTTCGAACGTAGTTTATCTTAAGTTAAGCTACAGTAATGTGTTTAATGTGTCTACGACGTTTCACTATGCAACCGAACATGAAACTTGCGTTTAAAGCTACCAAATTAATAGTTTATTCCCCTAAATGTATGCAATTTGCAACACAAAAGCATAATTTTAATTTTCTGAGCATTTCCTTCACTTCAGATTTGTGATTTAGAGCAACATGTTTACAGATGTGTTACCAATCGAAAAACATTTGTTAATAAACACTTTTGCTGTAGTACCTGCTGCCAAATGTTAAAGCACCTTCGAAAACAAACCACTCGAGCGTAATTTATAAGTAAAATAAACTGGACAAGGGCACCTCTCTCTTCTCAAACAACACTCTTCTCCGGTGGGCTCACAGTCAACCAATTATGTTGATTTGGTTTCAAATCAAACGCCAATATGTCTTCACCTACCAGAAATGGCATTCACGCATCAGCTGCAGCAAATTTTAAGCAATTTGGTAAATATTTGATCAGACACACCTCATCCTCTGTTAACGAAGCCTACCCAGTAAGACAGCGGAATCAAAATGTCAGAAAAAAAGAAATCACACACATACACACACACACACATAGACAGATTCGTGCTCCACCTGCACATCATCCCTCGATATTTGTATTCAATTTATTTCTACCACCACTGCCGGCAGCCGCTTTGCCGTTATTCAAATGATTAGCCAAAATGAAGGCAATACGATGCCCTTTGCGCCCATGATCGTTTGCCCTGGTCCACTTGTACAGGCTTCAGGGTCGTCAAGTGGCCGGAACCGCCGAGAAGTACGGAAGCGATAATACAGCTATCAACGTGCGACCCCACGGCAAGACATCTGGACGGGCTCCAGGCTCTAAAAGCCACATTTCGATGTTTCTGTTTTTTTTATTCTCTCTCTACCTTTCTCTCTTTCTCTATAAGTTTTTTCTTCTTTCTTATTCTCTCACCTACTTCAGATGCTTTGTTTTCTTTATTCGTAAACGAATTTTCCACTAACGGAGCACCTTGCACCGTTCCCGTTCCCAGCAGTAGGGCTCTACACCACCCACACCACCCACTTGGTGCTTTTCACTGCTGGGTTTTTGGGTCCGGCTGTTTCTATTTCCTCGGGTTTATTTGTACAGTCAAGTGACCACTTCAAACAGTAAAATATTCCTCCAGCCCATGGTTGCTCGCACCGAACGGCTCGCCCAAACCGCCCATCCCCACGATCGCCCGTGATGGTCGTTTGCGGTTCGTGTTTGCGGTGTGTTTTGAATAACCGACCCTTTAGTGGGCTAATGTTGGAACCGGCAGCCGTTGCAGCATTCGTGAAAACGCTCGTTAAAATGCTGGATGGTTTGCTGCCCCGACAGTTCGGTCAACGCCATTTGCAACCGCACGGCAGCCCCCGAAACGGTTGGAAAGGATTCCCTTTTTCCACTACCTCACGCATTAAATAGCCCGTAAGAAACCAAACCGCCAGCGGGCCGCCCGCAATGGCATGCCCCGGAGGGCACGGCAACGAAATGCTTTTCGGCAAACAATCAGCCATTCGGTGGCGCAAGTGGGAAAGAAATTATTGCAACTCTTCCCACCGTGTGCCATGCAGGAAACACATTAAAGTAAAGGTACAGGCACACCGTTCCATGGCCGGACGGGCGCGTCGTGGTGGAAACAAATTTTTTACCACTGTTTCTTTAGTTGAAACTTTACTTCACTTCTCCGGTTCTGCTTTGCTAACTATTTTGTTTATTTCAACTTTCTTTTCTGCTTTTGTTTGCCTTTTTTCGGGTTGTTACACCAATTTTCTATGTGCTTCCCAGTTAGTTATTCCACTGATAACACCTAACGATGACCTTCCACTGACCACTGACCGTTACAAAGTGGAACACAAAACAACAACATTCCGCATCTGTGAGCTTGCTTGTGTGGTGTGCACACTGGCAAAAACGCTGCAGCTGTATGCAAAAGGCAAATGGTGAAGGGAAAAAACGTACGGAAAAGTGGCCAGAAAAGTGGCTCTCGGTGTAAATGGCTCTGGCAAAGGCAACCGACCGCGAACGGGACAGTAAGCGTTCGCGCTCACTACGTCCATCCAATCGCGAGCAGAAGCAAGCGTGTACGGGCTAAGAACTGGTGAGAAACACCACTGTGGGAGGCAAACAAAGATAAGAAGCAGTTCACAAAATGAACACCCTGCCAAAAACGCAGAAAAAAAAACACACACACACCGAAACCATGTGGCCGACAGGCGGAACCATTTTCCGCGACAAGGCAGGAAGGGCGTGTACAGGGCAAGAAGCAAAAAACTTTCACTGCTTGTATTATTTATATTTATGTGCTCAAGAAGCATAAATAAAAGCTCGAGCTCTTTAGCTTCAGCCAAAGCTCCACCAGCTGTAGCAAGCTGGGAAAGCGTTTCCCCCCGATGCTTCAATGTGCCTGCTATTCTTACACCGTTCTTTTGTTTTGTTTTTTTTTGTCTACTTTGTTGCCTCTTTGAAGCACCATTACTTCAGCACTTTGGAGACCACAGTACGGTTGCTGCCCGAAAATAATGTTGTTGAGGCGAAAGGCTCTCGGCAACACGAACGCAACCTGAGCTTTATGCTGAGGTGCGAGTGCAGGAAAAATGGTTTCACGGAGCGCCGAGTTGTTTTAGCCGGATGAGCAACGTCCAGAGCCCTCTCGTAAGAATATGGACCAACTTTCAAACAAAACCAACCGAACAACACCTACACTGTTTTATCCATTTTATTACGCCCTTTTTGCTGCTGCCAACTATTTTTCCAGCATTAAAAAATGAAAACAAACACCCAACAACTAAATCGACACGTAATGAGACAAAAAGGTGAGACGTTTTAGCGTAAGCCACTGTAATGAACTGTCGAATTGGTGATTCATCTTATTTCCAGCCGGTAAAACACCAATTACAAATGTAATGCATACTTTTAGGCGAACTGAAGTGTTTCAGGGAACAGTGAGGCGGTATGGTAACATCTATTTATTCGAAAGTTAGGATTTGTGCAGTACTATTTGAAATTTCTTCGCACTACTAGAGATAGGCCAGATCGTCGAAACGAGAAAGATTGTTAAAACTTAATTCTAAAATCGTGTTTCTTTAACGTTACGGAAAGTGGCAGTCCATTTAATCGTTAATAACTAAGCGGGAGTGCCATAAGCGTACCTATTTTTTGACAAAAAGAAAAAACGGCAACGAAAATCATCTATTTAATGAAATGCAGTGAAAATAAAAGATTTTATTTCTCGTTCATGTTGAGCAGTCAGTGTATAAATAGCTCAAACATAACCTTAATGAAGTGCACAATTGTATTCTGCGATCAAAGAATATCGAATAGGAAAAGATGTTTCGCTTGTAACAATTAATGATCATAACTGTGATCAAAATAGCCTAGAACTAGAAAATTGTCTAGGTCAAACTTAGACTTATTCTAGAACACATTGCCTGGAGGACATTTCCTTCTACAACCCGAGAAAGAACACTTTATCCCGAAAGTATTCGGGGAACGGTCTATACTATGGCTTGTTCACAAATTTGATTGTTTGCTTCTAACTTAAGAGCAAACATACGATTGGTTGCACGAACACCAACACTAAATTAATTAATTAATGTTTGCTATTCATAGAAATCCCTTACACCCAATACAAGGTAAATTGTGTATGTTGTACCGCAGCTCAAAATACTCAGTAACGTTCCAGCAATCCATATGCAACTATGATCGATGACTCGATTCCACGGCGTCCAAACACTACCTTTCATCCGCCGCCTTGTAACGAAATGCTGAAACGCTATATTATAATGATAATAAATATAGAAACACAGTGCGAATTGTTTGCCCGATGTATTTGCGGTTACCACACCGGTCCGGGCTGGAAATCCATTGTCTTCTGTGTACGAACGGTAAAATTGCATAGCTCCAGCGCAAAACTCATTAGCAGAAATAAATACACTGAAAACAAAATGCAAATCCACCCACCGGGCATCCCGGGTTCGCCCGGCAATTACCGGGTGAAAATGAGGAAAAATTCACTAGAAAACACAAACTGCCTCGCGAACGGATGGTTCAGTTTTTTTGTTGTTGTTGTCGTTGTTGTTGTTACCATCCATTTCCATCCCGCCGGCTGTTGGTTTGGTGGTGAAGCGAACGTTGTTTGATGTAGGCACTGCACAAACTGCAAATGCAAATAAACACGGGCGGAAAATAAATATTATGTTACATCGGGGAGTGTCCTATAATTTAGACCTTTCGCTTACCTCAGCGCGATGCACCAGCTGGGTCCGGAGCGCAGTTTACCGATTGCAATTTCCTGCCCCTTCCCATGCCCATGATGCTCTCCGGGTACGCTTGCCATCAAACCAAACCCTCGTTAAGCCAGTAATGGGCCACTTGTTCATTTACCTCTCCAGTCTATTAACCTTTTTTGTTAGCTCTGCACGAGCTGATCATGGGTATTGCTCGGTTGCCACGGGCTAAAAGCTTTGTTTTATCTTCTTTGTTTTTGTTTTATTTTTGGTTTTTTTGTGTTACCTATGACTGTGCGAAAGGACTCGCAGGTGGACACCACAAATAGCCCACCCAATGATGCCCAATGAGCTTCGGCCTCGTGAGAGTGACGTGACATAATTGTGATTGTAATAAATTACTGTCACACCGGTTTGGACCACCATACCTGACCGGTTTGCGGACCCTGGTGAGGTACCAAAGGGCGAGATGGAGTTGTTTGGTAATTAATTTGGCCGCTAGCAGCCACCCGCTCCGACAGCGGTGTACTCCGATGCACTAAATGTACTGCAAAAAGTGTCATTTGTTCGCACGCTCGAAACACTCATACAACTAATCTAGATGGTGTCCAGGGCGTGGGATTGAATGGGGCAGTTTGATCTAAGCTTCACCACGGCCTAACGGAACAATACCGTATACAGCGCACATTAATGCTTAACCCCAGCCCTTACCGCATCCGACCCAGCAGTGGCACAATATTGACACATGAGTGTGAACGACAACGGTCCGGTACGAACGGCCTGAGAGCGCCGTCAGCTGGATAATTTTAATTAAATGTAAAATCACTGGCCGGTAGCCGACCGCGCGGGTTACCATTCTTCCCGCACTCGCAAACGACATTACGCGGGTAAATGAGCGAGTGTTTATTAACTGTCATTTGTACCGCAGCAGTTCACCGCGCATCGGTGAAAATGATGATCGAGCACCCTAGTGCAACCCGGATACAGCGGAGTGTGATGCATGCGTTTTACACCCTTTGCGTACAGAAGAGGTACGCAGCATCCGATGCATTAGAACGTGCGGTCTGGTCTGTGGTTTTTGTAGCCCCTGCAGGCACAATGCAATATTTTCCGCAAATATCCCAGCGACGCAATTGTTTGAGATGAGACTATTACGTGTCCATAAACAGCGATTGTTAGTTTTGCAGAAATTGTATACAAGCGTGGTTTATTTCGCGGAAAAGTCAGCACATTGTATATATTGTCCCTGTATAACGAATGAAAAAATAACATCGTATAAGTACACATCATACATATCAAATGAGCCGTAACATGTGAATAGAATTGTTATTGACATGAAATGTTTTGCTTTTCATCATTAAAAAATCATAGTTTCTCAATACAACCTAAATGTGCAACAAATGCATACATTTAGGCGTATCAGTGAAAAGAGATTTAAGCAAAAATGCAAATTATTGTAACATCAACCAATTATTGAAACATTCATATTTATTCAATCTTATAAAGCGATTCTCACGAGGCTATCCCAAAGAAAAAGAAGTAGCGACGATGGATTTCAAAAATTAAGTCCAATCGACAACAACAACAAGAAAACTACTCAATTTTTTACAAGTGCCACACTAACCTAGACGACCACCCGTAAAGACTGTGTTCAACTGCGGTGCACACTGGCTGACTCCTGCTGAGAACGGACATTAGGTCAAGAAAAATATTGAAGGACATAACGAACCCTACCTTCGGCGCTCGTTAACTTGATGTTCAAGGTCATCGCTAGCCGCATAACATATTTATCCGAAAGCGTATCACAAATTTATAAATACACTGTTCTCCGTTCCTTAAACGCTTTATCGGCACGCGCTTATCGCACCGAAAGCAGACCGCTCCATAATCGTTTAACTACCCGTACGGTTGATGTACGAGTCTCACCTGTGGCCGGTCATAGGCAGGGATGTGGGATTAGAGTTTTACCTTGACAGCACATTTGATACCGTTTCGCCCTCTTTCGTCACCCACCGCACACCGTAGGGTATGTCGATCCCTTACCAAAACAACACACGGAACAGCACACACACACACACACACACACGGAAGAAGATAAGTGTATCAATAAATGGCATCTCGTCCAACTTTCGGTCACTGATTTTCGCTTCCCCCCACAGACCGAGGCACGTGGTTGGGTGGTGTAGCTGTATTTTGCGGTTCAAATTTGCTGCAGCAAATTTCAGCACAAACTTTGGCACATAATGGAGAAATATGTAGCCAAGCTTTGCCGAAACGAGCGGCTAAACCTTGGCCGACGTTGCATGTGTTACGGGCGTTTTGAACTCGTTCAATCTTTTACACCGCGCACCTCGGCACTGCAACAATCATCTTTACTACCGGGCACCACCGGGTCGCAGCAGCAGCAGTAGTAGCTGTAGTAGCATAGTAGCACATCATCGTCAACATTTACAATGCAGCTTGCTGGGGCGACGTTCGGGGTGGGGTCCTATGCCGTCCTATGCCACCACCAGCTGCAAGCAGTAACACGTTCTGGGAACTTTTCCGATACGGAGCTTCACGGAGCAAACCGGCTGCCCATGCATCCTCGCACTGTGTTGTGTGTGAGTGTTTGGATGTATGTGTGCATATCTCGAAATTTCGTCCCGTAGACGACATGGCCCTGTTTCCTTTGTATTCCCAGTGCATCGGTACGATGGTCTCGGTTTCGTCGGTCTGGCCATGTCGTGCCCTTTATCAAACCAGTTGTTATTACGCTCCTCTTCCTTCTGCTGAGGGGAAACGAGATGATTTGTAGCAACAGTTTCAGCATATAAATATGATCTTTATTCACTTTCTTAACCCCTTTGTCGTTCTCCGCTACCGTGCATCCCTCCAATCGTTCGCTCATCGTCACCAAGTGGCGACCCACTTCGAGGTCCTTTACCGGTTCGGTCCGGTCGAAGAAGGATGATTGCGTAACGGAATCATTCTTTCTAAACCACCCCGTTTCGATCCCTGCATCCGAACCCCAATGGATAACCGTATCAACGGATGTGCTGCAGGGAGATCCACACACATGACCAGAGTGAGCTCGGGAAGCGTGTGCATCACAGTTCCAGCAAGACATGCGATTGAATAACAATTATGTGCGTGTAATCTTCTCAAAACCGGTACATGTAAAGGCTTCGAACCTCAACTGTAATCTTATGATTCTATAACGAAACACAATGATGCTTCCTACCTGATGCTTCGTATGCAACTGCCAATGCTGCAAAAAAATTGTTATAAACCTCAGCCTTATTTAACGAACACCGACGAACATCTAGAACACATAATAAGTGGATTGTCGGAAAAGTCGTTTCGGTAATTTGATTAACCTCTGGCAAAAACTAAGTTTTTCTTTAGTTGGAAAAGCTCCTATCAAGCGCTATGTATGCTGCATTCAATCTTCGAACTCTCGAAGGAACCAAACATAAAAGATGATCGTTGTGTATCAAAATCACGATCCTTTCTCGAACTTTAAATAATACTCCCGAACCCAACGCACACACACACACACACATACACATATTATGCATGCAAACTTCATATTAACCTTCTCTATTTTTTGCCTCCTTTCCCGTATATATCCTGTTACTCAAAAATCAAACTTTCTCTAGAGATCACGAACATGCTTGCGCTCGAAATCTCGCACTCGAAAGTTAATATCCCTACCCCGAAGCACCGCAGCAACACTAAAGGATAACTTTTGCCACGATATTCCTTCCCAAACACCGGCCCACCTCCATCTTACGGCGGCGATGTGTTTCCTTTCGTCGATCGTCGATATGCGTCGATACCAGACGATATCCGCTTAGCAGGTAGCAAGAGAGAAAAAAAAACACCGAAGAAAACACCTTCCATCTTGTACCTTGCACGACATGATCCCACCCATATTATCCGTACCGCACGGTACAGAAAAAGTTTCTTACCGAGCATTTAATTATTAATAGATTCCACATCGCAAACGATTCTTTCAACGCCTTGTGCGGCGTTCCGCTCCCTCAAGGAAAAACCGAGGCAAACTTCCGCCATTCACTAGCACTTTCGTAACCATATCTGGAGGTTTTGCTGGGGGACCGAATGCTAATGGTGTACGGTGCGGTACGTGCTCGGTACGGCCGGGAGCAACGGGAGAAAGATTTTAAAATTCATTAGCAAAATCTGAACTCGTGGTGATCCGATGGTTCGCTGGGTTTTTAGTTTCCCAACGAGCGGGGACAGATTGCCGGGGATGGAATCGGCGGGTTGCCAGACATTGCCGGAAGTTACAGAATGATTTTCCAAGTTCCCGAATTTCCAGATAACGAAAGCGGACGGTGTACCGTGCGATGGGGTGTGTAGAAATTCCTGATGCACCACATGGCAAACTAGCCATCCATGCCCCGATCATCACCACCGTCCCCATCATCATCATCGTCGTCATCAGCATCATCATCATGATCGCAAAACTTCGCACGACTCAGCCGTAACCACTCGGAAGCGATTCATGCTCCAAACTCTTCCAATTGAAACCGAGAGGCTCATTTGCATTTATATTGAGCGAAAGCGATGCAGCCGAATGTTAAATCGTACGAAACGGAATGGATGCGAACGCACCAATGCTTAACCGTTGGAATGTACATGCGTTGCTCGGGCCATCTCTATGGCAAAAAAGAAAACCACCAGCGGGCGAAAGAACTTGGCGAAACTATGTATAAGCAACTACAAAATGTTTTCAAGTGAACACACTTTTGATGTGCAGCGGAACATAGTTTCAAAGATAATCTATATCTATAAAAAATGAACATTTGTCGATGTTTGTAACCGAGTCAAGGGTTAAATTCAGTACAAGAGTGTCTTCACAACAATGGAGACGCCTGGTGCTTCATCTTATATCGTTATCAAGTAAAAATAATATTATCCACTTTTTTCAAACGATTCCATTTTTTTGCTCTATATGTGTAGCGATTAACAAAATCAGCGCAATAATATAGCAAAGTGCAATGTGCGTGATGCATTGGTCGTACACATTAAGCTTTGAATGTCCACGTGCTGAAGCAGTCGGATTACCGAAATGCATCTCGAATGTGTATTCCGAATCATTCGCATGATGAACGAAAGTAGCGAATCAATTGCAAGATATTATTGCAGCTCCACCGTGTTAGCCGTTCATGAGGCTGATTAAAACGGTGAAATGAATAAATGCTCAGTAATCGGATTTTATGGACGCATTCCTGTGCGGCAATGCGATTTTACGCCGTAAAAGTAAAAACATACTAGTGCGTTCGTATCGGCATGAACTCATTGATTATTTGCTGGAAATACATCCCAGCTATAGAAGAATTTTTATAATTATAAAACGCACATCTGTAAATTGTTTAAATCATTTGCTTGGAATTCCTGCGGACAAGATGGATTCTAGTTGGAAAAAACGATTTCGAAGAAATTGCTATTGATAGCATAATTATTAGGAAAACAGCACACAAACAGGTTATCATACAATCGTAACCTTTATCCTGTAATTTTTGAAAAGGTCATATCTTACATCAGAAGGAAACAAAATCATAAAGAAGCAAAGTGCACCGTTATACAACAACTTTCCTCCGTTTTATTTTCCTCTGCTCGTATGCTAATGATATTCCGCTGCCTGTTGAAACTCGTTGCGTTTGTTTACTGCAGCTGTGAAAAAATCCCATCCCTCGAAGGAATGCCTGTCGCGCATTCGGCACCCAAGTACTATGACCGAGTTACGACAGCTGAAAGTTGAATGAATTCTCTCCCGGCGACGGCGCAAACTCATCGCCAACAGCGAGGCAAGGGTTTGTGGCAGCAGAACACAACCTTATCGCGTTCGTCATGGTGAAAATGAACCAAAACTCGGTGGGGAAAATGACCCGATACACAACATGTTCATCGCTTGCACAGTGAACGCGTGTTCGAAAATGAACGATTCAGGGTTGGATGGAGAAATGCACATGCAATGAAAATGTGGATCAAAAAGAAGGATTTTTTTCTTAATTTTTTCTTTCAACAATACTATATTTATTATTACATTTCACAAAAATGTGAATAAGATTGTTAAGTCGATTATGATCCATTTGAATTTCATAATAGAATAGTTGAATTAAAAATTTATTTCAAAATTACACTAAGCTTCACCAAGTGCAGAACCCACGTAGTGAAGCTCTGGCAATAGTTAAAAGGATAGCCAGTCGTATGCCGAGCTAGTCATAAACGAGCAAAATAGCAATTTTGCGAGCTCATTACAAGAAATGCTAGGAAACTAATAAAACCGGACATCATTTCATATCCACACGCGAACGATAAACCGAGTGCCTCAATTACAACTGAAAACATGTACTTCACCACATCTCGCCCGGCTCCGAGTTCCTCCGCACGTTTCTATGCAAAAGCACCCGATTAAACCCTCGAAACCATACTTATTACCGGGTGGAACTGAACCGCCGGTTCCCGAAAGCCGAAGGAAACTGCATTCGACACAATCCGACACAACATATCCCGATTCCCGTACCAAATCTCGCTGGCACACGAATGTCTTCTCGTCCGAGCCATCGTTTCCCCCCAGGCACTGGGAGGTTTCTTCCGCGGGGTTCTTAAAGCCCAATCATACCATTAGCTCCTTGTTGCATGCTATCTGAAATTGCTCATAATGACAGCCATTAATGTGGGGTTCTCATCGGACGGGCCCGTTCGAGTAGCACCTTCACATGGTACAATTTATGACCTTCGTCCCTTACGTCAACATCCAACCCCAAGCTCCACCCTTCACAGCGATCCTCAACCGAGAGAGTGAATAAAATTTCAATAATCTACAACCACGGTCTCCGAAAGTTCGCTCATTGAGAAAGTCCTGTCATTCCTACGAAGCTCATCTAAAGTACCCCCATCAAGACTTATGGTGTGGATGTATTTTTTCTCATTCTATCTCCATACCCATGACCCTCACAGGAAAGGCATCGATGAGTGCGGTTGAACGTTGATGACCCCGAAATCGGAATCGTGCGGGGGTTTTAACGGTGTTGGTCCATTTTGTAGATTAAGGAAGTTTTGTTTATCTGCTCACAATCACCACAGGAAAGGGGGAATCGAGTGGGAAAGAAGGGGTGGTTACGGGTTTCCCACTTAATGGTGCATGAAGCGAAATCCGTGCCCTGCCATCATCGACGTTATGCCACTGATGCGAACCGTACACGCATCGTACCCATTCGGATGAGTCTCGTTTACAAATTACTTTTACAGTTCAACGGCAGTAACGGTCCGGCGAGGATCGGAACGGGTTTGAGCGTTGTTGTTTTTTTGCCACCTTCTTCTTTTCTTGGTCAGGATTTTACGACCACCCCGAGCAACTCCCTGACCTCGTCCTAGGTTTGGTGTGTTGTGATGGCCCGAGGCCATCCCGACATCCAAGGAAATGGACCTGATTAAACTAGTTGGGTTCATTTGGTTTGATGAGTACGGTACCGCTTACACGGGGGGGTTGCGTTTACGGTCATGCGTTCGGTGATTCTCCTGTGACCCCGGTCCTCCATGGTAAAATGGGATGTGATTGAGTGTAAACGAAGCACTCGAATTACACTCATAAAACGTTAATGATGACTCTCATACCAGTAAAAGATCAGATGCTGGATGGATTAAAAACATGTCCGTATGCTTACGCCATCGAGATGAGCGTCATCGTTGGCTTTTGTGACAGCTGCCAGAAACTCTTGGAACAGCCGAACTCAAAAAACAGGACCAAGAAAACGCTTTAAATCCTGCTCGATGGTAATCAATCATGTACGCACATGAGAAATAAATCGAATAAATCTTGTAACGATCACAACAACACAAACAACAACCGTCTAATTAACTCCATCACGTGCCCCATCATGAACCCATTTCCCTGTAGTACAATTGAAGATTTTTTTCACTGCCGTGTAGGAAAAATGAATCCATTCCAATTGCTTCTAACAAGTTTGTTCCTTACTGTTGCCGTTTGTACGGTGCGTACCTTTGCGTATACAGCCGCACACTTGAATGCGAACCAACCACTCACTACCGACAACCCCTCAACACATCAAGACACTCGGTACTAGCTTCGTAACGAGCCTAATTACATATGCAAACAGAAACCATAACAATAATTGATAAGGGATTTGTGTTTGAGGTTCGCTTTGTCTGCTTTATTTGTTTCCTCTTCTGCTGCGGTTTCACCTAGCCACATGCTGAGCTTCCGCTCGTTGGTGGGAAGCTCTTGAACGCATCCCATCCTTCGATCGATGCGCGTGAAGATGTGTGAATGGATAGAGAAAGGGACTGACATTCGATATTTAAATTAGTTATAAATACCTTAATGCGGAAACACTTCACCTTTGGCGCACTGATTTCGCTCCACGTTTCAACTTGATCCCGTTGCGATCCCGGCCATGTTTGGTCCTGTTTTGCCGCGACGGCGACTCCCCCACAACCCCCCCCCCCCCCTATCCGTATCTCTGTGTGTGCATGGTTGTGGATGTCTGGACGAAAACGGGCTAATAGAGCCACAACGAGCGGGAGTTTCTTGATAACAAGCTTCCATCCTTCGTACACGCCTTCCCATTAACCTCCCCCTCTTTTCGAACGGTGACCCGGCCGGCATGCCTCATGCATGCCAGAATGGAAAATGAATAGACTGTGTGGGATGGTGAAGGGTTTGTGGGAGTGGTTTCCCAGCGAGGACACATTTGCATTTCATTCCTTGCTCGCCGTGCCGTACGGTTGGTGGCAAACATTTGCTTAGCGTCGACATACCGGTAGTGCACACGTACAGTTCCTTTTCACTACCGAAACGACAACGGCGTTTCGGTGGAGCTGACTTACGATCAGGCAGGCCGGAGCCGTAATGAAGATATGCTCCTGCAGCGTAACGGCGAGAGCAGCGTTCATATGCTCCGTGCCCCGGCCTGTCGGTTATTTTCTATTTTCAGGGATTATTGCTTAATCCTATGCATATTTTATCTATCATTACTGTCATTATTGTTCCTGCAAACGATTTTCCTCCTCTATGAGTGTGGTCTCGCTCGAGTTTCGAGGTCGCAGGTCGAGTAAATCTAAAAACCACTCGCACGCTCTCCTTCGCACCTTCGCACGCTCAATCTCTTGTTGCCTTCTTCGCAAGAGGTCGAAGAATAATTGCACGAGCATAAACATGCCAACATGTTTCACGGTGGGCCCCGACAGGTCCGATGACAATGGCAACGACCATCGACAGTATCGCGCGGCGAGGTTGATGATGTTGATACCGTGCACTGGTGCCTGCTGTTACCGTTGACGACTGTGGCTCAATTTTAGCACAACTCAGCGACCATAAGCTTCCGAAAGCGTTCCGCCCCGTTACGGATCCTCCGTTCCGCATTCCCCAGCGCGCGCCTACGTGTGTGTGTGTGTGTCTGTGTCACTCCAAATAAATTATCTTCGCTATCATCTTGGCGATGACTGGTGACACCACCCTACGAAACACCCGTTGCCCTCCCGAGGGGGTTTGCCGTAACAGGCGAGAGACCGACGGAACGGAGCAAAGATTCATTGTCGTTGACTTCATGCCGTGGCGTGGTTTTCGAACAACGAACTTTTCACCCGCCCATGAAGCGAAAGACCTCCGCAAAAGATAGACGAACGAGTAGAAGAGCAGAATGCAGGAGAAAAAAAATACACCGTGGCTATAATTTACATTTATTAGAGTACATTATTGATATGGCTTGCAAATTAAGATACAATTCCATTAGCCATTGCGACGCTTCCTGTTGCTGCGAACGAAAGGATGAACATGGAGGGGTAGAAAATACAAAAAAAGCCCCGTACGACATTGGGCCATTTGTTACGATTTGAGATATCGGTACGTAAGGACAGCATGACAGTTTGGAGGGGTTTTCTTATACAGCCATATTAGATGTGTTGTCTTTTCCTTAAAAGGATAGAAAACGTTACACTCAAATTCCATGATTTTGATCATTTTTTCCTGCCTAATTCTTACTTTAATAAAAATGTTAACATATTTATTTGAAAACGAATGCTGCTTATTGTTAACGCCTAAAAGTACGTACTTTTATGAATTTAAACGATATCCTTGAGATCCATCATTTTGTAGCATTGGTTTCTCCATCGTTTGAAGCATCAGCATTACTAGTTAAACCGTGTCCAACCGTGCTTATCATCGAATTCTAGAAATGTATTAACTCTACACCCAGAAAATTAGATTGCATAGCTTCAGGCGTTTTTTTCTTTCTACGGGATTTTCTTTCAACCGGAAAGCAATTGAAAGGAAAAATACAGCATTTAATTACATTTTTTCCCAATTTTTATAAGAAAAGTATGTTTTTCTTGTATAGGTTTATTTTATTTGTGTTTCTAATGTAGAGCAACAATTTTTATCCTAGTAACTCATATTCCAGAACATACTAGCGCTAGAAAAGATAAAAAGCAAAAAGCATATGGTAGAAGAATGATGCAGAAAAAAAAACAAAACTTTTTAATCGCGTAAAACACAACCGCTTGGCTGAAAGTGTTCGCACCGGTCACGTAATTACACTGCAGTGATTTGGACGTGCCCATGCCGTGCCATCATTGCGCTAAGCTGTGACTCATTAGAATGCATGTATTCGCGATAAAGCAGCAGTGCATTCAAAATGAGATTTGCTTAATGCACCACACCGCACCCAGCACAGCCGTAACGAATCGTTTAATTTATCTTACCAGTTGAAAAAACATTTAATTTTAAGACGTCGTATTGTATTAAATTTAATTTTCACTTTAATTGAGACAAAGTGTGTTGTGTCTTTGGGTGCAGCTAGAACCCGAACATTCTTTTCCTAAGGCTGAGGAAGTTTCACTCAGCAAAGCAATGAAAAAAGTAGCGGAATCAACCGAACACCACTATCAGCGAAACAAAATCTAGCACAAACGGGCAGCAAAAAAAGGCGAACGGGTGGGATATTTGCCAACGCATAGTACATGCTTCTTAAAAATGATAAATGAAACGAAGTAAAATTACAACCTTCGAAACTTCCAACCCGTGCGGGGCGGGAAATCATGAATAACCTGAACCGGGACGGTGGAAAATTGTGCACTCGACACTAGTTTCCTTTAAAGTTTCGAGTCGCGGGAATGCGCTCCAACGGCTAACCGGTATGCAAGCTCTGCGAACAAGAAAAATGAGCCACTATTAGCTGCCGGAATAAACTTTCCGTACACTTGCCGCTACGGGGACGTCCGTGAAGGAGTATGGTAAAAGAAACAACAGCAAAAAAGCACTCACTGCTCATTCACGTTCACGGGAAGAAGATTCTGGCTGGCCAGGATTCTGTGGTGCCCTTCCGTGCGGGCTCGACCTACAAGCAACAGTCAACAACCGAGGCTAAATTTTCCGAAGTTAAACGACCGTGTAACGGAAGACCGGCTGACGTGAAGTGAACTAATTGTGCCCGGTTCGGCATGGTACATCGTCTTACCGAACGGATGTCTCTGCCGATGGCTGATGAGACATTCGCATTCCACCATTTTAACACCGTCCCGTACAACCGGCTAGCGCTTGATGTCCTTTGAATTTGAAACTTCTGAAGGACGTTGATTAAAAAGGGACAACCGTTCAGCCATGCCCGAACTTATGATTTATGCTTCCCACGGGTTCGTTCGCTTTTATCTCCCAAACGCGCCACACCGACAGTGCACTGCACAAGCACAAGTGAGGTCGAACACTCTGGGCTCGTAGGTTTACATCCGGAAGCGCAAGAAACCCGCACCGATGGTACTGAAGAAAGGATGTGTACTTGACCGGCCAACCAAAATCAGGCCCGTCATTCCCATGCTCCCGGAAGCAAATCTGGCTCGCCCCTACAAAAGATGCCTCAATGTCGTAAATTTCGATAAAACCCCTCTGAAATTATCATACGAATAGCGTGCTCTTTGCATCTCGGTACGAAGTCGGCCACAAGAAATGCTGAAGCGTCTGTAAGCGCCCACAAAACCACAAAGTCCCAGGTATCAGCTTCTTGATGCGCAAATGCTGGTCTCGTTAGCTGCCGGGTTTTCACGGGAAAACCGTCCCGTGCCAGTTCACGTGCAAATGGCTCCAGGGGTTGAAACGTTTTCCCTGGTCCACCGGCTAGCGAAAGGTACGTGTGTTGATGAATGTAATAAATTTCCTGAATTTCAAATACCGGGGATTAGTGGCAATGGGAAAAACCCTCTTCAAAAGTTGAACTATTTTCTACCGATGCCTTGCCAGAAAATGGCACTCTTCTTTTCAAATACTCAACTCCTCGTTCCCTAACCCACCCCCCCCCCCCCCCCCCCCCCGTTTCCTACCATTGTTCCTTCCATACCTTTGCTGTGCCACTCACTGACCGCACGAATCGATAAAATTCTTCCTTCATCTTTTCGCCCATACCTAACAGGACAGCGGGCTCGTTATCGGTACCACTGCCAAGGATGGCCGGTAGCTTGGAAGCCGGGCGAAGCATATTCTTTTCGACAATAATGTGCACTGTCGCGTCAAATAGCCATCGCTGTATCGTTCGTTCCTGATCGTCATCATAACCATCGTGCTCATCATGTTGCCGCTCGTTATGAGCGGCTGCACTGGCCAGGCCAGTCACTGCCATACTTCCGGTCCGGCAGGATGAAAATGGATGATGCCACCGAACGTAACCGCAACCGGTGCCCACGGATACGGCCCCCCACCGACCGGTCCCTCAGCCAAGCAGTGGAGGGCAGCATCGTAAAACGAGCGAAGTATGTGCAAGCACGCAGTCAAAGATGATAATATTGCGAGACGCATCGTACGGAGCCGAATGACAAAGGCATTTTGCAATAACCATGGCTAGTGGTTGGAATCTTTTTCTTGTTGCTTACCTTTTTTTTATTTTGGCTTTCTGCGCTACTCTCCGCGAACCCGTTCCCACGCAAGGATAGTTATTAGAAAACGTGCGTCTTTATCACGAATGGAATGAACGATGAGTAATGGTGAATCCGTTCAATTTTGCAGCTTTCAAGCATGGATTCTGTGGCAGCAATCGAGGTAAAAAACATAACTCAACGCTCGTAAAAAGATGTATCCGTTTCTTGAACGTAACCGTAATTAATTTTTAGAACTAGATTTTTATATTTTAAACAATCTTCTGTACGAAACTCTCATCAAAGAGTCGTACTGATTCTTGTTTATTTATCCATATGTTCTTAATTCATTTTATGCGTATTTTTACATATTTATCTTCTTTGCTAATCACTTTGCCTACATCTAGGCGTTTAAACTACATATGTACGTTACGCGGACATCATGGTTAGACTTATCGATTCGGACAGAAGTCGATCCAAATTCCCTTTGGATGCAGTTAACGTCTGAGAATGCGGATGGAGACAACTCCCCTCGATCACATCGTTTAGCGGATGGAGCTATCTCCCCTCGATCGCAACAGACATCCATGCTAACGCGGCATACCGGACGATCACTTCCTTGGGGGAGCGCACACCAGAGAACCCAACGTGTGGGAGTACTATCGACCCTACCAGCTGGAGGATGACTCATCGCGGATTCTCCCCTAGTTCGAGACATCACCGGAAGATCATTTCCTTGGGGGAGCTCAAACCGGAAGATCCAACACATGGGAACATCATCGACCCTATCAGCCGGAGAATGACGACATCGCAGCAGCTGATTGGTC